>WEIT01008587.1:116127-189034 GCA_013389985.1 Dryoscopus gambensis | reverse complement strand
GAGCAGGACTGCCACACAAACCATTCTCCCATTACAATGAAAGTTGGGTTTAAGAAACAGTAGCAGGAAGGAAAAAAAACCACAAAATAGTCACAAAAAATCCTCCCAAAAAGTAAAAAGAAGAAGAATAAGAACAGGAGTAAGAATAAAAATAAGAATTAGAAATAAGACAGTGATGAAGAGATAGTAGTAGTAAATAAGAAAAAGAAGAAAAAAATAACAATAAAAATAGTAAGTTGAATAAGAATAAGAAGAATAAGAAGCTAAAGAAGAAGGAATCTTGGTATTCGTAGTCGTAAAGAAGAAGAAGAAGATGACGATGAGGGGGACGAAATAATAGTGGTAAATGATAATAAGAACAAGAATAAGAATAGGAAGTTGAATAAGAATAAGGAGGTGAATAAGAATTATAAGAACAACAAGAATAAGAATAATAAGAAGAACTAATAGTAGTAATTAATAAGAAATAGAATAAGAAAACCAAGAAGATGAAGAAAAATAAGAATGACTAAGATGAAGAAAATGTAATAGTAGTAGTAGTAAAGAAGAAGAAGAAGAAGATTAAGATGAAGATTAACTAGTAGTAGTAGTAAAGATGATATCAAATTAAAATATACATCCACAAATCTTCTAGAATCACAGAATGAAGGGAAGAGCCTTTAAATTTATCTAGTTCCAAATTATTGTCTTCTCCTCTCTCTCTGTCTCTCTCTGAGACCTCTTTCCTATTTCTTTCTATCTAACTACCTCACCTTTCTTGTTTAATAAAATCCATGTTAAATCCATATATTGCCGTCATGTGCTCTCCTTTGCACCTTCACTCGGGCAGAGGCATCTCTGCCTAATGGGATCGTAACACCTGGGCAGGGTCCCTTCCAGCCTCGAGCATTCCATGATTCTGTCAGCTCCTCGCTTCCCTTTTCTTCTTCCCTCAGCTTCAAGCTGGAAATGTGCTTGAAAACCTTTGCTATTTGCTGTGGGAGCCCACACGGCTTTGGGACCTTGGCACCTGCACCTGCACAGCTCCCTTGGGAGGCACGGCAGAAACAGCACCCCGGGAGCCTCGGTCATTCCCTTCTGTGATCCACGGCACACAGTGCAATGGTCTGGAATTCCAGTTTCCAGCAGGGAAATGATGTTCCTGCCCTTTAAGGCAGAGCTCCAAAAGGGCCAAAACCCAAGTGGAGCAAGAGCCTTGTGGGACAGCCCTTGTCCCTGGCCTGCAGCTGTACATGGAGGCACTGCCCACAAGTCCCTGGCTGAGTCCATCTGGCCAATGGCTCGTGCCCCATATAGCCCACCTTCCAAAGCCGGGGCTCTGCAGGGTGGGGCTCAGGGTGTCCTATGGGACCATGTCCAAAGCCTCAGAGGGTATATCTGGGCATAATTCCCTAGCTGCAGACTTCAGGGCTTGGCAATTAGCAGGCACTGCATCCTAGCCTAGTCTCAATGGTGAGTTGAAGGGAAATTTAAAATTCAAATAGAATTGGAAATAGAAAAGTATTAGCTGCACTCAGTCCATTTCTTTGCACTGCTTTGGGCTCCATTTCATTCGATCAGTCTAAAAATGTTGACTTTAAGTAAAAAGTTTAGCTTTAAAAAATGTTTAGCTCATAGCAAGCAAAACCCTAGCAAGAGTACAGTGTGGGCTGTGTAGTGCTCAGGAGGGCTGGAAGTACAGAGCCAGAGGAAGGGCTGAACTGCCATGCTGCCTTGTTAATCTTTAGCCTGTGAAACATGGGCTTGGACAAGACTTTCATTAAGATGTCTTATCGAAACTAGAGGAAATTTGATAATGTAACTTCTGTGGGTGATTATCAATATCCAATTTCACGAGATTCTGAAGTCCTAAATCTGGATGGAGGCGAGAATACACTGAATAAACATCACATTCCCAGAATGTCTCTAGTGTAATGAAGAGATTTCATACACATTTATAGAAATGCCACCTTTTGTGACAGTGGAGTTGGAGTGTGGCAAGTGTCTACTCATCCAAAAAGCACAAAGGAGGGAGAAACAGCACCAAGATCGATTTCTGTGGAAATGGATTCCATTTCTGCCCCTGAAAGGGCAGCTTTGGGGTCTACATATAAGTCATTTTACCAGGTTCTGAATGGCTTTATTTGACACGCAGCATGCAGCTGCCATATGCATCTCAGAAGACAAAAGAAAATACATCTAATGTACATTTTATAATACAATTTGAAACACTGTTGCAGTGGCCATCGATATAGCGCATAGTGGCATGCTGTGCCTGTCTGACAGAAGGAGTTATTTAAACTAATTAACACAGTCTATCAGGATGATCCAGCTGGCTCACGTGAGGGGAGTGGGAGAGATTTCAGGTGCTTGCTCACTGGCTTTAGCATGAGTACAATTTAGCATTGAATGGAAAAAAAAAATGTATTTTTTGCTCTATTCACACAGGTATGGAACACCAGCTCACATGAATGTTCATCTCAAAGGTCGGGACCTCCTTACTCTACAGAACTACACAGCAGATGAGCTGAAGTATTTGCTGTGGACGGCATCAGACTTGAAACAAAGGATAAAGCACAAAGGAGAGGTAAAATGATTTAACTGTCATTTAGGTCCCTCAGACACTGAAATAAATACTGTTCTGAAAAGTATTGTGAAAAAGTCTTTCAGATGTGTTATCCTAAACAAAATCTCCTGACCTCTGAAATACTGTAAATCATGTGCTAAAAATCAGAGCCTTCCTGTAAAGTGTCCAGAGATATTCTTTAAATACTTCAGAGGACTTTGTGAGTGGAAAGGTTAAATAGGTTTGTGCAGATAACTCCCTGTCGTCAGCTAACCCCATCCATCCACACATGGCGTACACGCAGCACTAAATGTAGGAAATGGAAGACACTTCCCCTCATGGGATTAAATTAGTATCTGAGTTCTCCTTAATGCTGGCTCAAATTGAGTGCCAAAATACAGTTGCTTTTGGCCCTAGAATACTTTTTTGCCTTTAACCTTTCCACTGCTAATAAATTTATTGAAGGACAGGAGAACAAAGCTACAGGTAAAAAAACCACTTTTGCAACTTTTCAAATGGTGAATTAAAAAGTGCAAGAAGTATTTAATATTTTAAAGTGTATAACAACTATAAAATTGAAATACCTTCATTTTTCATGTTTCAGTATTTGCCTTTGATGCAAGGCAAATCTTTGGCCATGATTTTTGAGAAGAGAAGCACGAGAACAAGATTATCTGCAGAAACAGGTAGATCTGAGCAATGGCACAGTAAGACTTTATATGAAACTGTATATATTGAGTATGTACTGAAAAACACTGCATAATTTTGCATTTAGCAATTTCTACTCAGGAGAAACCTAAACTTTGAAAGCAAAAATAAGGATGTGGCTATTTGTGTTTCACCCTGCATATTAATTTCACAAGCACATGGCTTTGGTCACTGAAATTTTTCCAAAACATGATAGATCAAAAATAAAATAACAGGCAGAAGTAAACATTTTTGGTGTAAGCTCCTAGCTGTACTAGCAAGATGCACATTTCCTAACATCTATTTCAGTAAGCATCACAAATTTAATTTTGTACAAGCTCTAATACGTATTTTTCTAATGTATTATGCATTACCATTGTTACATTTCAAAGTATATGTTTAGGCTGGGAATCATAGTAATGCCTTGATATAAATTCGGGGGGAAAAAATTAACATGATTACCTACAGGGGAAGATAACTTGATGGAGACTCAAGGGTATTAGCCTAATAAGATCAGGCACTGGAACATTTTTCTTTTAGGTTACAGTCCTGCAAACACTGAAACATGTACGTATGGTATCTTTATTTACATGGCAGTTGTTCTGAATTCAATGTCACTGCTGAAATAAATCATTCATCAATCAGTCATTCATAGCATAACTCTGAACTGGTGATGCATCAAGGAAGAACTTACCCTTCTCTCGTTTAAGTTGACCCAGCACCCCTCACTTCTCCCCAGGGAAGGGACAGCAAACCTGTTGAGTATTCACATATTTTTACAAGCCGTAAGGGAGAAGGTAAAAATAATGGAAGGAAGAAGCAGATATGTTAACTCTAAGCATTTCTGAATTTTTCTTTGTATTGTCTGGCACAGCCATTTGCCTGCTGATCCCACTCTTTAAGCAGACTTGTTGCTTTCTGTTTTCTCTAGATAATGGGGACTTAGAAATGTGCATTTCCCCCTCTGTGACACCACCCACTTTTTAATTGAGTTCTCAGTCCAGTTTCTTGTTTCCTGCCATCCTGGTATATGGCCAGGTAATGAATTCTCTGGATCTGTTTATCCTTCATTCGTCTGTATTCTGAGGGAAACACTGCTTAGTCCTTGGCTTTTGAAGGCTTATGGAAGAGGGAAGCTCAGGAAAGTTCAAATGAATTAACTTAAGGATGCAAGTTAATGCACATAAATTCATCCAAGGGGGAATTAAGCTCCAGTGAAATAAAACAAATTTGTTTCTGAGTGAGAGCTTCCACAAGGGAGTTTAATGCAGTTTAAACTTCTGTACATTAACTTCACACCTTCAGTTAATTGGTCTTAAGTCTGTTAAGCCTAAGACTTTGCTTCAAAGGCAGACTCAAGTTTTTTCTTTCCACAAATACTCTATACATTTCAGTTGCTTTTTAAATATAAATGGCTCCCTCCTTGGAATTTCTAACTCAAAACAAATGTGGGGCCACATATGTTCCTTTTAGCTAAACAAGATAATTTAATACCAATTTTCTAATGTCTAATGAAAGTGGATAATTGCAGTGGATTGAAGTGTTTATTTATAAAGTTCCTGAGTTATCTCAAATAGCACCTCCCAAGAGTTGCCCCTTCAATAACTTGAGAGAGGTCATTTGTAGGACAAGGTCCTGAGGATGAGATTAATCTAAACAAACTTTGCAACTCTCAGGAACAGCTAAATCAGTGGATTTCATTACAGAGGAGAGACTTGGAAAACACTGATTACAAAATCTTCTCTGTGCAGTGTCTAGGAGTTTGTTGGGACATATTAACGCCATGGAAGTCTTTTCAGAATTCCTGCTGTCCCTGTGCCTATAAAGAACACCACTACTGAAAAATAAATAAACAGAATCACAGAATGGTTGAAGTTGGAAATAATCTCTGAAGGTCATCTGGTCCAATCCCCTGCTCAAGCAGGGTCTTCTAGATCCAGTTGTCCAGGACCGTGTCCAGAAGGCTTTTGAATATCTCCAAGGATGAAGATTACACAACTTTCTATGCCATTGCTCAATCAGCCCTTCAGTAAATAGAATTATCTGATGTTCAGAGAGATCCTTCCGTGTTCAGTTTGTGCCCATTGCACTACTGAAAAACACCTGGCTCTCTCTTCTTTGCTTCCTCCCTTCAGAGGTTTATATACATTAGCAATATCCCCCCTGAGCCCTCTGTTTTCTGGGCTGTGAAGTCCCAGCTCTCTCAGCTTTTCTTCTCATATAAAATATGCTTCAGTTCCTTAGTCCTCTTCGTGACCCTCTGTTAACATGGACATACCAACCGTATCCAGTATGTCCATATTTCTCATACTGAGGACCCCAAATCCAGACACTTGAGGTTTGGCCTCACCAGTGCTGAATAAAGAGGAGGGATCACCTCTCTCCACCTCCTGGTAGTACTTTGTCTGGTGCAGTCCAGTGACCATTCACCACCCTTGCTGGAAAGGTACACATGCAGCTGGATCATGTTCAGTTTGCTGTCCACCAGGACACCCAAGTCCTCTTCTGCCCAGCTGCTTCCCAGCTAGGAGGCCCCCATCATGTCCTGGTGCATGGGGCTGTTCTTCCTCAGGTGCAGGGCTTTGCATCTCTCCTTGCTGAACTTCATGGCCTGTCGGATCATTTTTCCAGCCTGTTAAAATCCATTTGGATGGCAGCATGACCCTATGATGTACAAGCCACTCCTCCCAGTTTTGTGTAATCAGCAAACTTACTGAAACCACACTCCATCATCGAGACCCTTAATGCAGGTGTTAAACAGGACTGCACCCAGAACTGACCCCTGGAGTACCACTGGTCACTGGCTTCCAACTCAGCTTCATGCTGCTGGTCACCACCCTTGGGCCTGGCCATTTGGACAGTTCTGAACCCACCCCACTCTCTGCTCATCCAGCCCAGGCATCAACAGCTTGGCTATGAGGATCTCATGGGAGACACTCTCAATGGACACAATGAAGTTCAGGCAGACAAAACCCACTGCCCTCCCCTCATCTACCAGGCCAGTCATAGAATCATAGAGGTTTATCCATCTGCTCAAGTGTGAAGTCTTAGTGAAGTCATATTGACTACTCCTGATGATTTTCTTGCCTTAATCTGCCTAGAAATTGTGTGCAGGATTAGCTGCTCCATCACTTTCCCAGGGACTGAGGTGAGGCAGTTTAGCCTATATTCTCTGGATCCTCCTCCTTTCCCTTCTTTAACTTAGGAGTGACATTTGTGCATTTCTCTCAGTTGTCCAGATCAATTGAAGATTATCCAAACATTAATTTATGATGCATTGTAATAGATCAGTTGATACTTGAGGTTTTCCAACATCCTGTTTCTCTGAACTGTTTTATTCTAATGACATTGCAACTGTACTGAATAATGTACAGCTCCTTAGGGTATAATTCATTGCCTCTTTAACCTTGTTCTAATGTGTACTCCTGAAACCCATATAATTTTGCCATTTCTAAGATAAGTAGTGATGTTGTAATTTTAATACAGAACTAGAAGTAACTTCCATAGAGTAGTGGCAAAGCAAATCCAGTTCTGTGGAGCCTACTAGATTTATTTCTATCCCTGACCATTTTATTGGAAAATTTGACATCTCTGCTATTACACCAGAAAATGTCACCTCTTCACAGTCAGAATTCCATACCCATTCTGCATAAAATCTTGTGTACTTTTTGAAAACAGAACTATCCACATGGTCATATAGAACTTATAAAATAAACATCCTCAGGCATGGCACAAAGGTGAATGCCCTGTTTTTGTTATAGCTTTGGTGTAAAATATTCTGATTGTCATTGTTGCTCTTGAAATATACAGCTGCAGTTATGTTTTAGTGAATAAGTCATAAATAAATCCAACCATTTCACAGATGCTGAATGCAGACAATATTTCACAGGGTAGAAATGGAGAGGAAGCAGTGCAGGCAGGAAAGCTCTGCCTACCTTCTCCTGTTGTGCACTGGAATATACAAGATCTTGACAGCCTTACAGGGATTGACTGCCACTGGTTTTAGTGGAATTACTTCCAACTCACTCCTCTTGCACGGTGGTGTGAGAGGAACATGATGGCCATGCCTGAAGACTGCTACACAGAGTCACAGAAATAACTGGATTGTAGCTTATAAAATAATTTAGTGGGGATGGCATTACAAGGAAGGGATACAAGGTCTGTTTTCTGATGGAATGGCTAAGTATTATTTAGCTTGGTCTCGTTACTGAGGGGCCAAGTGCACACTTAGTTTACTCTCCACTTAAAAGGGTAGCTTAAAAAAGTTTTAAAAACAGCTTATCAGTTTTTCTGCTTTAGGAATATTCTGTAATTGCTGCTTAGGAGAGTTCTTTGTTACCAGTCTAAATGAAAAATACTTTCTATTTTGTAAGTCGTGGCAAGCAAGGAGGAAATTAATAAATGCAAATCCATATGTCTTGAAATTTTGATTTTGAATTGAAAAAGATCCTTCCTTTGAGTTTGAGAAGATGACTGTGAGTGTCTCCTGATGACAGCCCCACAACTGTGTAGCCAACGTGTGAACAACAGGATTCATTTTGGCTCTCTTGCCCTATGCAGCAGGGCAGTCTGGGATGGAGTTTTCACTCGTGTCCTGTCTGAAAGAGTCTGCATAAGTGGAGTCAATAATGTGCCACAGCATGAGGCATGAAACGGTGTAGTCTGCAAACTAACAGTAGTGAGAAGTGTGGACATGAGGTAATAATCTATTCTGGACTCGGGTTATGAACATTTAGTAGTTTGTTGAAGATACCACAATTCATATAAATATTTAGCATGTGGATCTGGATATGACCAGGTTGTGACAACAAAGAGGATTAGATCTCCCAGTTTAACACAACACTGCAGTGTTTATTTGCTGAATTTGTGCTTGAATGCCTTCAAATTCATAATTTTTTTGCTTTCTACTGGTAGTCTGGATGAAACCATCTGAAAAAGATTCTGTCTCTGCAACTATATACAAGGGTAGAGCACAGAGCTCCTGTATTTCCAGATGGAAAGTTTTGGACAGAAATACGTTCCCAGGCCCTGCACAGATGGCCAGTTCATGAGCAGGAAGCCCAACACATCAGGACTCTGCTATGTACACAGACTCCAGGTGGCAGCTCTCACACCTGGCAATTCTGAATAAATGTTCAGATTCTCATTTTTTTACCTGGGTATCATTTATAGAAAACAGACCATGTCCATTGGAGCCTGCCTGGACTGTGAATCATCTACCAAAATGTATGCATTTAGAATCCTAAAATGCAGAGCTGCTATATTCTGTGGAACTTGCAGGAATAAATCACTGCCATAATTGTATATGACTCCAAAAAAGTCCACAAGAAGTTGGGAAAGAAAAGTTACTGCCAACGACAATTCATCCATGAGGTCTTGACTTAAAAACTTGCACTGAATAAACTGGCTGTAATGTGTAGTTTGCATACGCTTTCCTGTAAATACAATGTTTGTGTCTGAGCTTCAGAGTGGAGGTGAAAGCAGCAAACAAATGCATAGACAGTCCTTTTGAACAGCAAAAAAGTAGTAATAGAATAAATGGTGCTTCATTCTTAAAACTTGGCTGTGTCTGACTTGCAGGATTGTTGAGATTTGGAGCAATCCTTAATGAAAACAAAAGAAATTAAAAAGGGCCCATTCAATAAAATAAGTGTACACTGGCTAGAGGGAGAAGAAATTTGCCTTTCAGGTGAGACCCAAAACATCATTACTTTTAATCTGACATTTAAGGAAATTGAGGCAGTCCAAAGACAATGAATTTCCAGTATTATTTTTATCTATTATATTTTAAACTCTAGAGACTGGCTGAACTGGTGCAAAGTGGAAGACTTCGCCTCAACCCTGCTGCTGGCATGAGATGGAAGTTAATAAGGGCTGCTCTGTGTAAGGAGCCCAATTGTGGGGCCCAGGCCTGCGGCCTGTACCTGTATCTGTGAAAGGTGTCAGTGTTCATTCCTAATTTAATTCTCTTTTAAAGAGTAGCTGTGGGATGAAGTTTTTGATCTATGGCAGACGTGTACAACCACCGTGCTGAAGCTGCAGTGCTGAATCTGTCAGCAGTGCCATCTAATGGATACAACAAGCCTGAGCAACTTTTGACTTTTTATTCTATTTTTTCTTCCTTTTCCCTTTCTTTTCTTTTTATTTTTAATTTTTTTTTTAACAGCACGAAATTCGTCAGCATCTCCAAGCCATCACAGTTTTGTAAACAAAGTGGGGGTCTCTGTTCTTCTGTGCTGTATGCAGCCTTTCTCTTCCTGGCAGTGTAAATA
The DNA here is from genome assembly GCA_013389985.1 of Dryoscopus gambensis. Lineage (NCBI taxonomy): Eukaryota > Metazoa > Chordata > Aves > Passeriformes > Malaconotidae > Dryoscopus > Dryoscopus gambensis. The sequence continues at coordinate 179,530 of WEIT01008587.1, read as the reverse complement.
AAGACAGGCTCCTTGCTAGATTTTTGTCACAATAAAAGACTCACGCCCCCACAGTGTTGTCTCAACAAGGCTGGTTTGTCCACACTGAGATTCTCTGGAAACTTCCTCCGTCATAAATACTAGTGACAGGGCAGGATCTCCCTGCAGACAATTTCTGTGCTACAAGGGAGTTGTTATGTGGAAAATCTTCACCAGCACACAGAAAATGCTACCTACAGCTCAGTTCAAATCCTACACTTTGTACGTCCCCAGCTGTGAGATGCTGTTACCTGTGCCAGGCTTATGCTAAACCATCTGTGACAGTTCATAAAAGAGCCCCATCAGGCCCCATCCTTCAATGCATGGCCATGAAGGACTTTACACTCAGATTCAGTAGAAAGAGGCTTTAGATTTAAACCAGGCAAAGCCTGGGAGATTCAAATATTAATGAAAAGAAGCTATTTTCTCCCTGTCTGTGTCAGATGGCTGCTTGTGGTAACTTTCTGCTGGTAGTGCAATTAAAACAAGGTAGAAGAGAACCTGAGAGTTGCCTGGAACATGAAATTTGTCTTCATCCAAAACACTGTTCAGACACCTTTGAAGTTCCCCAAAGTGTTTTATATTCTTAAATGATGCTCAAATCTTTCCATGATTTTCTGTTCAGGAAGGGATTTTACTCTTCAGACCTAATCCATGCAGTTCCTTGGGCCACCTTGTAAATTCCTAACTACTGAGGGGTAGAGGGATGTTGGCAGGGCCTGAGACCTTTCCTTTTCTCTCTCTCGCATTATCATTTTTAAGACATTTGGTCTTTTGAGACCAAATTCGAGTTTGTTACAGTGTATGGGGAGGCTTAGGGTTTTCTGTCTGAGTGACTTTACATGAAAGATAATGTCGATACTTGCAAGAATGTGGAATTACACCTGCTGACTCGGATGGCCCTTGTAGGATGCAAAGTCCCTTGAAGCAGAAATGCAGCGTGATGAATGGATTTCCTGGCTCTTAACTGGGAGCCACAGTGATGCTTGTGGCAATGTGTAGCCTTGGAGCTTGAGTGACCACTCCTGTGATCACAGATCAGAAATCATGGCTAAGGAATTCAGTATGGCTTGTGTTTGAATGGGTTTATTCTAAAGCACATTTAGCTGAAATTTTTGTGTGCAAAATCCTAATTATTTTAGCATTTTAGCATATATATTATTAGGTGTTTGAAACATTTGGGTGTCCTGCTAAGTTCTACTTGTATTTTTGCAAATATATTTTATATCAAGAAGATTTTGAATCTTGGCTGTAAATATGAGGTTCTGGTGTTTAATTTCTCTCCTTTTTAAATTTTTTTTTAATTTGTCCTCACTGTAGGATTTGCTCTCCTTGGAGGACATCCTTGCTTCCTTACAACACAAGACATACATCTGGGCACTAATGAGAGTGTCACAGATACAACAAGGTTGGTAAAATGTCACTTGGTTGAAAACCATATTTGTTAATTGATGGGGCTGACACCTGTCTTACAGAATTTTGGAAACTAATATTTTCTTTCTGAAAAATGTCAGAAGGTAGTCCAAATTTCTTAAATATTTACAGATCAGCTTACAGAATCTGTAGCTCAGTAAATCATTATTCCATCCACTCAAGCTGTCCAAAACTTCCCACACTGAGAATTATTTTGGCACATAGAGTGTTAATTAGGGTTACATTTACAAATGGAACTATTTTATGAACCTCAGTAGTAGCGTAACTCCACTGGTGACAGCACATATATTCTAACAAGACCCAAACCTGGTTCTGGAAGATCTAGAGGCAAAATCAAAAGGCAAAGACATTATTTATGTTAGGCCAGATGCTGGTGGGCCTTAGCCTGCTGTAGTAGCAGTGACAGGGTGGCACTGAGGGCCTTTCTGATCCCCCAATTTCAGCAGCACAAAACTGGACCAACACTTTGTAGCCAGTTTCAGACTTCCTGTGCCCTCCTTCCCAGATGCACCCACTGTCAGGACTGCTGTGGAGGCTGGGCCATGGCTCCCTTCTCTTACTGGGCATCCCTGGAAGATCTCAATCATTCCCAGTCCCACATAGGTGGAGGGATGGATAACAGCATGTCTCCATTGCTGTGGCAGGAAGGACTTGAGCTCAGATTTTTTCTCCAGTGGACTGCCTCTGATGTTGCAGAAAGCTGGCAGAACACGAGGTCATGTTTTGCAGGTGCTCCTGCTGTTTTCCATAGCACTCCAACTATTAAAGCTTCATCCAGCCTTAGCATTATCCTGCTTTCTAGGCAGCCCTTGTGCAGCCTGAGGTCCATTCACCCAGGCCCAGCTGTTGGAAGGTTAGCAGTGTCTGAGTGGTCTCCTTTGTTCTGGTGAAAGATATGCAGTGTCAAGCTCATCAGGCTCAATTCAAAATATGCAATCAGGCAGCTGAGTTCCATTGCCTCTGCTGAATATCACAGTTCTCAGTCAGTGGGAGAGATTGTTTGAGAACTATGTTGCTGTTCTCTGTGATGAAATCCAAGGAAAATTTAAGAAAAAGGATCAAACATTTGAACATTTTAAATTTCCCTTTCTTGTTTTTAACTACTGAAGTGGAAGACATGGGTTTTGACGGTAGATAGTAAAAAATCTCAGTCCCTTGAGGCTTGAAAGTACTTAACTCTCACTCTCTGCTAGACACATAACTCTGCCAGTATCAGAGTGAGCTGCAACAATAGAATCATAGAATGTTTTGGGTTGGAAGGGACTTTAAATATCATCTCATTCCAACCCCCCTCTCATGGACAGGGATACCTTTCACTAGAGCAGTTTGTTCAGAGTCCCATCCAACCTGGCCTTGAACACTGCCAGGGATGGAGCATCCACAGCTTCTCAGGGAAACCTGTGCTTGTCCATCACCAGCCTCACAGTAAAGAATTTTTTCCTAATATCCAATCTAAACCTACTCTCTGTCAGTTCAAACCCGATCCCCCTTGTCCTGTCACTCCAGGCTCTTGTAAATAGTCCCTCTCCATCTTTTGTGTAGGCTCTGTTCAGGTGCTGGAAGGCTGCAATTAGGTCAGTCAGGAGCCTTCTCTTTTCCAGGCTGAATAACACCAGTTCTCTCAGCCTTTCCTTGTAGGAGAGGTGCTCCATCCCTCTAATCACTTTGCAGCCCTCATCTGCTTTATTGCAAAGCGGGCTGTGAGCCCCAGCAGCCAAACCTTCAGGAAGGGGGAGGATGCAGTCAGGGCCCTTCCAAAGCGGGTCCCTGCAATAACCTCTGCAAGCATCGTCCTGCCAGCCATGCAGGACTGTCACCTGGAGGCTCTCTGCCATTCAGATGCCAACCCTACAGCAAATCCAGGCGTGTTCTGACACAAAAACAGATGTACTTTGTATAGCCCAGTTTTCATTTCTTCTTCTTCCCAAATGGGACAGTAAAGGGACATTAAATCTTTTGTTTGCAGTGTCCTGAATGGCCTTTGTTTGCACAGGCAAAAAGGAAAAAGGTAGACAATAAACTACAAGAAACAAGGCAATAAATAGAAGCAAGCAAATCTTCCAGCCATTCTGAAGGCATCCCCATTCTGTGAATAAAGTTCCTACAATATCCACCTCCCAAGTAAGCCTTCAACTCCTTTTTCTCTGTCAGTGCCTGCTCTTCCAGGACAAATCCCTGTTTATGACTCTCACCTGGGGATTTTGCTGCTCTGCTGAGTCACAGCTCTCACCTACTACAGTGGACAGGGGGTTTCCCCAAATCCTTAGTGAGTCCCATGTTCTCGGCTCCACTCCTGCTCTCATTAGCAGAAGTATTACTGACTGCATAATCAAGGCTGAGCAGTTTACCCAAAAGGACAACTGGAGTGTTAATTCCTTGGTGTTTCTTGTGAATAAAAGATGACATCCCAAGCTCATTCAGTCAATGTAAGAATAAAAAAGAATGCCTGTAGTAGACCCAGAGGGTATTTCAAATATTTACATCCATGTGTCTGGGGCTCTGAAGGCCTTAGAAGTACTTGAGATTGAGACAAAGCAAAAGGGGCACAGATCTATAAAAGTCACAGTTTTTATTAGAACTGCTGCAGGTAAGGGTTGAAAGCCTGCTGTGAACATATTTTTAGTGACTTATTACCTGCTCATAAATCAGCTCCTCCATGCTTCACAAGACATTTACATTTGCGCTGACATAGTGGCAAAAAGTTACCACCCTTTAAGGGGCTCTAAGCCTTTCAGTGCTGTTTAACATGTCTGATATATTACCTGAAATGAAATATAAGTACTGTGTCTGTATTTCCCACTGTAAAGCAGCTCCACTGGGCATCACTAAGGCTCAGTGGCCATAAGGTTCAGTGGCAGCCCTGAAGAACTCATGAGATGATTTTACCAGTCCACTGGAATTATTAGGGCATTAATCTCTGCATTTATGTGGAACAGGTTTACATTGCTGAGAACACATCCACCGTATGTCCCTGTGAGACTATGAGTGACAGTGAAATAGCCTTGTCAGAAGTTTAAAGCTCTTGAATGGATATAGACTTTCAAAGCAAAAGCAAAACTACCTTGCATAGTAGTACTCAATACAAAATATACGCAGATACACCATTTTCAAATTCAGAGATCTGCCATATCAAAAAGGCATACCCCCTGTGTTTAATTTTGGATCCCTCAGAGAATACAGCTGAAGAAAAAAACTCCAGGTTTTCTCAGTAGGAATAAAAATTACTTTGAAAAGAGAGATATACAGTGTTCCAGTGTATCCAGTATTCCAATATAACATATTTCCAGGCTCTGGGATTTTGAAGTTCATGGTCTCACAGTTTTGCAAAAGAATGAAATGAGAGAAGAACCTAGTGGTTCATAAAATAAGAACATTAAATGTAGTCACCTGATGAGCCTGTGCTTACAGCCCCTCAGCTTCAAAACTTCACCTTTGAGAAGACTCATGTTTATTCAGGACCTTTTTTTCCTATGCAATTCCAGCCTTAAATGGTTTCTTTTAAACTGATTCAGTTCCTGGAGACTTAATCATTCCCCTGTAATCAGACATCTCCAGGTGAGGGTTATTTGTTTGTGTTTTTCCCCCCAAGTTTAGTCTTATTTTGAATTCACGAAGAATAAAGCCAGTTTATGGGTGATTTTCCTAATGTAAAATATGACATCTAGAAAAGCTGGCTGAAGGACTGTCTGATGTCTTGCTGGCAGTTGTCTCCTAAGTCTGATACGTGCTTTCAACGGACTAAAGATGAAAGTCCAGCAGTTCTCACCAGATGGTGATTATGGCTGAATTTCCCCTAATAGCATACCCTATAAAGGAAATATCTTTAATTTCTTTATCAGCTGTGTCAAATAGAAATCAGCTGTCCTGATATCCTAAAGGAAAAAAAAAAAGTATAAGGAAAACGAGCAATTTTCCAGTGTGATTTCCCCTTCTCCTTGACTGATGGGGACTGGCTGTGTCTCGTTTAGGCTGGACACCTGTGAGATGGCTAACGAAAGGGCCCATGCATTGCATCCCTGATGACTAGTTCAGAACAGAACAGGTTTCTCCCAGAGAAAGGAATTGGTGAGCTAAGAAGAAATAATGGCACCAAGAGCAACTGTTCTAGTACTTTGTAATCAGTAAAAACCTTGTTCAGTTCATCCTTTTCATTTGTAGCAGCTATTGACAGTCTTCAGAGAGAGCTCTACAGGCAGTCTTGCAACATTTTATAAGAGTTTTGCTTATGTGAAGAATGTCTGATGTCAGTAGAAAATACTTGTTACTCCTGACTTCATCAGGAGACCTTGCTGATGGTGATATTAACAGCCTTATTTCCACGAGAGGCGATGCAAGAATTTGTCATGGTTAATCAGGAAGGCTGATGCTGCAAGGATTTTTTCCTTACACTTCTAATTCAGTCCTCCCTTGTTTTGTTTCAAGGTCCTATTGCAGATAACATGAAAACACACAAAATACTACTTCAAAGTCAGGCTTCAGGGCCTGATTAAAGCACAGAAATGCAGAGAAATTAAGAGTTCCAATCCATATTTAATTTATCTAAAAAATTCAGAGTATACTATGCTAATCCACTATGATAATCTCTGTGTCTTTCACACTTTAGCAAATGAGGTTAATGCCGGAGTGGTACAGGGGGTCCTGCAATCCATTTCCTTATACTGAGTTTCAAATTTGGGCATTACTTGAACGCTGATACCATGAGAGTCAATACGCAGGTGTGTAGGTAGGAGAAAGCAGGCCAACAACCCAACCTGCTCTGTTTCTGTGTTTATTAAGATCAGTAAACAATTGTGGTAATCTAAAACAGATCTGTATTGCTGACCCTCACAAAGGCGGGCTACCATACAGAGTCTGTAATATTCAGTCAATGCTACATTTGGACTGAAAAAATCATATACCTTATCTCTTCTGAGGTTATCAAATTCTTCAAATGTTACAGTATCACACAATCTCTTATCATATTCAGAGAGCTTAACATGTATTGATGTTCCATCTACAGTGAAATGCTAAAGAGAAAGAAATATAAAATAGAGCAGCAGTTTTCATTTACTTACTATCGTAGTGTTAGGAAGTGAAACTTCTTACTTATTAGCAGCTTGTTAAATGACTACATTTGAGTCTGTTCTGCAGGCGTGATAAATTATTCAGATAGCTGAAAAATATTGATTCATTACCATTTCTCATTAATATTTATGTGTTGCATGCTGAAGAGTGCAAGAAGGGTATATTTATTATGTTTGACTTGAATATTTTCTGCCATCTCTAGGGTGCTGTCCAGCATGACAAATGCAATCTTGGCTCGAGTTTATAACCATAATGATCTGGACCTAATGGCGAAAGAAGCCACGATCCCAATAATCAATGGCTTGTCTGATTTACACCATCCTCTCCAGATTTTAGCTGATTACCTAACTCTTCAGGTAAAAATATAACAAATTTTTTTTGCTAAGTCTTAGTAAGTGTTTGGGGAAGTCATCTTCTAAACCATTTATCCGTAGGTTTTTCAACCAGTAATTACATGGCACTTGTTGTTTAAAGAGATCTTCATCCAGCAATATAATTAAGGACCCGTTTAATTTAAAACAATTACGTAGTCCTATCGGCTGTATTAGGACTGAAGTTAAGCATAAAATTAAATACTTCATTGGGATTAGTCTGCAATTGAAAGAATGTATAGCAGGCTGTACATATTAAGACAAAGATGAGAAAATGGCTCAGGCAAAGCCAGCAGAAGTTTTTCCACTGACTTAAAAATGCTCAGTAGTTCACTCTTGATTCCTCCCTAATCTATGAACAGCCTAAAAGGAATCACTATTTATATATTAGGGAACTGGTTGAACAAATTTGTTTTGAAAAGCCGGTTAATGCTGCCAGTACAAGTGCTTAGTGTTCAGGCACTTTAACCAGTTTAAACTTTGCTCACATCAAAGAACAGTTAAAAGAGAACGTATTTTTTATTTTTATCTAATGTAACAGTGGATCTGACAGCAGGATAACATTTTATCACATAACACAGAATACCAGATGTTTATCTGTGAACAGAAGGACTATGTGGTTTTACAATCAATTGAGGATCTGGCTTATAAAAAAGATTGTTATACTGCAGGGCTGGTTGACAACTATGATGAACTCCTCTGACCTTGTTTACTTTCTGAATGAATAAAAACCACACTGCTTGAAAACGGTAGGGCAGAATAATTTCCTGATTCATTCAGCTGTGTTTCTCAGCTGTTGGAGACTTTACTATGAGACATTCAGAATGTGGGAAAGATTTAGTGAGAGTAATATTAAATTATTCATGCTTTAATCCTTCAATACTGGAAGACCCATGTATCTGGCAAAAATTACTGGTTTTATTTTAAGTATCTTTTTGTAAATTTCTTATACTCGCAGTGAAGAGACCAGCAAAAATTGGTGAACTTGGGACTAAGGTGCTTCACAGACCTAAGAATAAGCGAGGTTTGTGAGATCACATCGAGCAAGCCTCAATGTTCAAATTGCATAAGACAGTAAGTTGTAATGAGAATGTCATCATTCCATTATAAACACTGTGTGCAAATATAAGTCAGGAGAATCTTCTGGTTGTGTTCTGTGGGGTGCTCTGTCTTGCAAACACCTTGTTAATTAGCATTTTATCACTTGCGAGTAACCGTCTTCAGGAATAATCTGGTCTCACAGTCCACACACCATGGATATCTCTGTCCCTAAACCTGGTTGTACCTAGGCCACTGACTCCAGCAGAGAGGTTCAGAGTGCTGTTGCCCTGTACTCCACCTCCAGTCAATGGAGAGAGACCACTGCGCACCTCAGTCACCTTCTGGAGATGCATCTCTTTCTCCACTCATCTTAGGGGCAGACCTATGGAAAACAGCAGGATGAGTATACACCCAGCTGATCACCTTCTGCTCATCCTCAATTGCATCCTCATATGGGGCAGCCATGGTAGAAATTCTGGGTGAACATGAGCGCACAGGCTGCACTGTTCCCTGATGTGAATATCAAGGGCAGCACCAACACCATGGGGTGTCCTCACAGCATCAAACACCAGGGAGGATGTCTGTGGAAAGAGTGTCCATGCCGGTTTTACCTGATGAAGAAATAGGTCCGTAACAGCTGGTGCTCAAACAAAAGAAGTATTTGACATGGAGAGGTGTCGTGACAAAGTGAGCACTTATATCACAAGAAATGGCTTAGCTTTTACACAGACATGGAAGTTTTTTAAAATTTGCAGCACTTTCACACTCAGCCAAATAAGCAGAGCATCATTTCCTCTATCTACCCATCTCTCCCTGATTCTTTCCAGCATCTTCCTTAGCCCAGGGTTTGTCAGGAGATCTTTACAGGGCAGCTGGGTAGCCACCCTGCTGTGCCAAGGGCATGTTGCACTGCTGGTTGCTGACACACTTTCTTGCTTTCTTACCCAGGAGAGAGGTGCAGGCAGGGGAGAGCTCTCAGCAGCTCTCTGTGGATGATGGCACTGCCTGAACTTTCCCTTTCTGACCTGTTCCTCTGCTCCCTTTTCCCCTCTTTGCACTGTACAGTGAGTTGGAGAAGACTGGAGTGGCATGTAATGAAACAACACTTTAATCATATAATGAACTTTACCAGGTCGCAGAAATGAGATTAACTCTTGAAGAGGTGTGAGCCACAGGGTCTAGTCACTACGTACCACAATCAAACTTCTCATGGGATTTTCAACAAGATATCATCCAAGAACTGCCTGCGAGAAGATTAATACAGGGATGCGGAATGGTGCCACTGATTCTTTAAATTAGTTGGAAGTCCATATATAACATTTAGACTATTTCTGTGCTATGCAAAGGCAATTTATTTGATTTATACCTTTATGCAAACTACAATAGTGGCACAGACTGCTAGGCTAATATTTAAATGTAACTACAGATTTTGTATAGCTTATTTATCTTTAAAAAATGTCTCTTCCCTATCCCCGTAAATATTTTCCTGCCTGGATCTGTTCCTCCCTGCTATCAGTATATACCCAAAATGTACTTTTTTTCTCTTCTTTTTGTTTTCTTCTATGTCTTCCGGTGGAGCTCTACATGCACTCTGGCTCTCTTCATGCTTAGCGTATTTTTATTCTTCCATTTTCTATATGCTATTAATTTTGTCATGTGCCTTCTTGAATCCCCCTCAAGTACTTTCTCTTTGGTCTGAAACTACATAATTGCCTGGTTTGTTTTGTCAAAAAGTTTTCTTGCTTATAACTTCTGATTCCCTATTCAGGTGCATTTTATTATGGTTATTTTAGTATAGTCCGTTGCATCCCCCAAACAATGCAGCTGGTTTATTTTCAGGGCCGTCAACTCTCATTCTGTATTCAGGGCAAATGCTCATCCTGTAAATGTTCAGGGTGTTCTTTTCAGACCATACAGTATGCTCCTGTTATGAATATTGGGGTGAGATTCCTCAGGTTCAGCACCCTCCTGTCCAGTGCCTTTTTCTTGAGCAACCTGGATCCCCTCACACGTTTGAAGTCTAAGCCGGTTCTGTCCTTTAATGCTGTGCTCAGGATTAATGCCCCCTATTATGCCAAGATAAATGTTTTTCTTAGTGTTTATATACTACCTTCTTCCTTAAAAGTTGTGTTGAACTGAGTTTGCTCGAGTTATAACCCACTCCAAATGGTTGCAAACATATAAAGAACCTGATTTTCAGAGTTTGGGGACTTGGCCTTTAAAGACTGTGAGTTTGTGTGCTGGTAGTGTGCACACACTGAGCCCCTTTACTCCTCTGCTGTGCCGCAGCCGTGTAACAGCCTCGTGCTGAGTCCGCCTGGTGCCTCTCAGTGTCCTGGGCAGGAGCTGTGGCTCAGCTTCTGCTCTGCTCAGCTTGGCTGGAGGGCAGCATCACACAAATTGTATTGCAGAGACAGCCTGGGTATTGACATTGATTCAATTGATATTAATGTCACTGGCCAAATCAGCTCACTTGTAGCTGACTGCAGGATGGCCAGACTGGTAATTAGAGCGGATCCATATGCCACTAGCTTTTTATGTCACTGGTCTGGGGGGAATTTTCTTTTTCAGAAAGCAACGGTTAGCATAAGAAATACATTAGAAAGATACACATTTCTTCTTGAACAGCATGACAAAGAGTGTTGCCCAGCTTGAAGATCACTGAAATATATTCTCAACTTCTCCTCAGTGTGTGACCCCAAGACCTCAAATTATTACAATTTTCAAATTCATCACCATCATCATCTTCATTATTCTAACAATTGGAAATCCCAGCTAAGATCTGTCCTGATCCTCTAGAATATACTGTAGCAATAACCATGACAAAAAACTGTGTGGGAGTAAGAAAAATAACTGGCCCAGCATTTGCCTGGAGCCCAGTTTGAGAGCCAGAAGATACAAGTTTACCCAGTTTATCATTTACTGGATCACACTGTCTCCTAAAGGGCTAAAGCTTTGATTAGTCCCTGGCATTCCATTTTAAAATTTGACAGATTATTGATTCATTATTCAAAAGCTTGTTTTAATTGAGGGCTGTTATGACAGTTGTGGTCAAACATTTCAGAATTAATCTATAATGGTGTCAGAGTTTGAATCTTGCTGGAAGCAAGTCCAGGCAGAGGCAGACACAAATGTCCTTAATTAGTTAACCCAATCTTCTCCACACATACAGCAGGGTCAAATCTCTGAGTATGCTTATTTTTTCCCAGGGTTGGATACACTGATACACTGCAGCCATGGATAAAAACAGAATGAAACATTGTAAAAGCAACATGAGGGTGAGGAAGTTGAATGTAAAAATGGTATTGCTGATTTAACTGGAATTTTTCATAAGAATAACAAACGCAGGATTTATGGCACTACAGCAGCAATTACTAGTTTGCCAAAGAGGCTTCATAAGGGAGAAGGGCTCTAGACTTTCTAAATATGTTAATTTTTGTGTGGCTCTACTAGGAGTCGTGTTCCAAATGTAGACAGAAACACAGAACACCCATGCAGGTGTAAAGCCTACATCAATATAACAAAGTTTGGAAAAACTGGGGAGGGTTGCAAAGGGGAAATATCTTCAGAAGTTCTGGTGATCAGCAGGTATTGTGAAGGCTCTCTTTGAATCTAGAGAGTTGTCATCATGGCAAAACACTTTTGGCAGGATTTCACCTGTGTGGTTGCATAAGCACATACTATAACAGAGGGAGTGGGCAGGAGGGGAAGTGTGTCTTATTTACTGTAGCGTTTCTATTGCCTCCAAGCTTTCTGATTCTGACCAACAGAGTCACCTCATCTTTGTTGGAAGCTGAGGATGTATGTACAGTCACAGTCACAGTGGTCTGGCTTCAGATGAAGAGGTTTGAATTACAGCAGCACTGCACCAGTGGCAGCATAAAGCATAGCACAGGATATAAAACAGGCTCCACTAGCACACACACAGCTTGATTCTGCCTTGCTGTGACTCCTTCCATTAGCAAAACATCTTCATTAAAATCAGTTGAGCTATGTCCACTCTATCCAGTAGGCACTGCAGATGCGGCTTTGCAATTTGCAGGGCATATCAGGGATCATTATACAGACACGGCCAGTATTCCATATTTTATCTGTAACAGCTAGTGGCTTGGGAAAACAGAGCAAAGTACTTAGTATGCACTGTGCTTCTTTCAATGCAGAGTAGCAGCTGGCAATAAGGTGAAGTTGTTTAACATAGTATATTTGTGACTCCAGCCAATGCTTTGAGTATTAAGGCTGAGATGTCTATTTTTAAGCAGTGAGATGAAAAGAACTCAGGACTGTCTTGTTTGCTTCTGGCTGTGGGTTCCAGTCTCAACTATCACCAGGCCCTAAATGGAAACAACACCTTAAATAAATGCTTCAGTTTGGCCTTCTCCTAGGAGCAGCATTGCTAGGAGATGTGGAAGGACTTTGAAAGGTCCTTGGAGACCTGCAGAATGGCTATACTGAAATAACTTCCATGTCCACAAAGTCCTGATTTGCTCTCCTGTAAATGCCCTTGCATCCACCCTCTGCCAATGAGCCTGTTGTTAACAAACTTTGGCTGAAAAGGCAATATTTTTGCAATACCATAGTTTTAGCCTTTAAACCGGGACAGTCTAGGAATCTATTAGGTTTAGATTTTTACAGCCCTTTAATGTCATTCAATATTTCAAGTACTACTATTTTTGACTCAAAATTGTGCTCACTGGAAGAAATGCCAGTAACTTTGTTCTGGAACAACTTCAAAAACTATTTGTTTAGGAGAAGCTGCTGCCAGGAGAGGAGGGGGCAGTCCCAGCCCTTTTCCTGTTCAGTCTTTTGGCATCTTTTCTGCAACTGCCTGCAAGGTTGCCACTTAGTACAATGTGGATGCTTATCCTCTCTGACAAGCATTGAACCATGTCACACAAAGTGTTGAAACACTGTCTGGCTTCCAGCTACTACAGTGCAATTGTAGCATGGCCCAGATTTGAGCTAAGAACAAAAGGCTCTCCAGAAAGTGTTTCAAGCCATGAGGTAGAGTTTTACAGAGCAGGCTTATAGGAGAATTTGGTTATGTCTTTGCAAAAATTCTGGTATTAGCTTAAGTGCGTATAAACATGCATATTTAAAACAAGGCTTGTTAAGGAGTCTCAAATTGTCCTGCTCTGGAAATATGCAACCCCTGTTACTCTTATTCCTCCTTATCTATTGGGGTGGAGGGACAGAGTAACTGCACATGGCGAGGCTGTAAGTGCCATCAGGCAAAGCCACAGTTAACTCCGTAATGTCGTTTCAAGTTCCAGTAATCCACATTTTTTAAAAAATCCCTGCACTCTTTTGCTGTACAATGGGGAACAAATGCTGCAGGCCATGAGTGGCACAGCTGCTTTCAGAGTGCTGCTCTTTGCTGTCCTGTGCAGCTGTGGGGTGAAGATGAATTCCCAGGGCGTGGCCACAGCCACACGGAACAGCGTGTAGAGGCAACCAAGCCAGAGCAAACCTTAATAGGGGTATTTTCACAACTTGGGCAAAAGCTGGAAGGCATTCTATTCCAGGCATTAGGACAGTCTCTAAAGTAGTAATTTCTAACATTTGCTGATGTTTATGAGCCACAAAGAACAGCTGTACATCAGTGATGCTAAAACCACTTTGTGTCTGGTGCTGAATCCCTCAGCCTGAGCCTCACCATGTGGCTGCTGTGCCAATGTGTCCTTCTCCAGGGGAGGCAGCAGCACTTGGGCCTTCTTGTATGACGTGGGGGGCTTTCCCTCCATGACCATCCTGTAGGAGCAGTAATTTCAGGTGTGGTCCATGCAGGTAGCATTGAAGGCAGCCAGCTGCCTTTGCACAGACCAGTCTGATCATTCCCTCTTGCCCATCAGCCTGCCCAGCTCCTCCGGAATGTAACCTCAGAGCTTGTGGTTGCTTTGACAGGAGCACTACGGAGGGCTGCAGGGGCTCACCATCGCCTGGATCGGGGACGGCAACAACGTCCTGCAGTCCTTCCTGACGAGTGCTGCAAAGCTGGGAATGCACCTGCGGATCGCCACTCCCAGGGTGAGAAAAACCACACTCGTGGAGAAAGGAAGGCAAACTTCACCCAGGCTTGTCTCAAACACTCAGGCGTTGCTCAAGGGCCCCAGCTGGGGGTGCCTGCATCTATCATGAGTGCCTGTTTTCAGAACCAAGGTACAAAATCCTGATCCAGTTATTTTGATGCAAAGCAGGAGTGATTCTACTGAGTCCAACATCAGAAATGGGAATTCATGGCAGGTGTATAAATCATGGAGGATCACAGGATCACAGCTCCATTTGACAAAGCCTTACAAAGTCATCCAATACACTCTCCCCCACCAAAAAGAAATTGAAGCTTGTTTCAGATGGGTGGAGATGGTGCATCTCGTTTGGTTTAAATTGGTGGTGCAGCATTTTAGAACGTTGCATTGTAATACAATATAAAATATTTTTAAAAATCAGTTTAGAATAAAAAAAATTAAATGCTGTATATGAATTTAATTCTGTAACTGTCAAAATACATTTTTCTTATGTTTTTAGAACACTTTCCACCACTTTATCTCCAAAATAACCTTTCAACAAAATCAACATAATTTCTTCAAGTTTTACAGTTCTGAAACGTATTCTTCCACGGCAAATTGTTCGATCGGTGTTTTTTTAACCAGTGTTATTAAATAATGAAGATCTTATGCACATTCCATGATGTGTTACCTATTATGTCTTTTGTCAGGGCTTTGAACCAGACCTCAGGATAACTAAAATAGCAGAACAGAACTCCAAAGAGGTAGGAGCCTAAGAAACAGCCTAGTAGAATAGTTTGAATAGAGCTTATTTTCATTTTAAATGAAGTTGAAGTTCCTTGTCTTAGTGATCTTCCTTATTTTACTCACTTTAGTATGGCACCAAGTTACTTCTCACAACAGACCCTTTGGAAGCTGCAGACAGTGCCAATGTCTTAGTTACAGACACATGGATAAGCATGGGACAAGAAGAGGAAAAGAAAGAAAGACTAAAGGCCTTTCAAGGTTATCAGATTACAATGCAGGTAAAAACTGAGATTTAGGGGGTTTTTTATGTTCTTACAGTTTGCATTTATCAGAATCAACATCAACAAAGCATGAATTTGGGGGATTTTTGAGTGGGGCCATGGAAAAACCACATGCAAAACCTCTCTCCAGCTTAAAGAACTCACAAAGATAACAAAGCTTGAGTTATTTCATACACTCCACATGACTTGGCCTCTTTCAGAGCTTCCCAGTGAGACCCAGCTCCAGAATATGTGCAGCAAAGGGGTTTTCAGAATCCCCTTCTAAAGTCAGAGAAATTTGAGTGACTTTTTCACTTTTGTCAAGTCAGCATTGAACTCTTACAGACTTGCATGGACATATTCCCATCTTATTCACAGATGAGGAATTCTTTTGAAGTCTGTGGAATTCTTCTGAGTTCATCATCCAAGTAACCAGAGTGGGATTTAATATAAAGTTTGTCAACATTTTTACTAGTTAAAGATTTTACTAATGTCCTCACATATGTCTTTATTTTTATATGTTTTTAAATCTACAGACTGCAAAACCTGCTGCTTCCAACTGGACTTTTTTACATTGTTTACCCAGAAAACCTGAAGAAGTTGATGATGAAGTATTTTATTCTCCACGATCATTGGTTTTCCAGGAAGCGGAAAACAGAAAATGGACAATTATGGTAAAAAAAAGAGAAGATAACAGTAGCTGGAGATTAGGGTCAGTTCTGTTCTGCCTTACATTACAGGTTTGGATTGAGCCTGGTTCCACAATAAATAGTAAATATTAAAACATATGTTTCAAATTCACCCCAGAGCACATCACAATTTTGACTATAGGCAACATACATTTGTAGCACAAATACTTCTGGGCACAAATGTGATCTATTTTGGTGATAATCTGCTGTTACTTGACCCAGGTTTTATCACTAAGTGAAATCTACAATATGAACTGTTATTTTTTTGGTAATTAAATCACTGGATTTACTCCAATGATTAACTCAACTTCTCAATTAGAACATGTTAAATGCTGAGGTCCCAGGGTCTGGTCTTAGAAACTACAGTTTCCCAAACACTTAAAGGTAGCTATTTTCTGTCAGGAGAAGCTGCTGCTGACACCAATGGGAACTTTCCATGAGAAAGTGCTGGAAGAGCAAAGATTTGAAAGATCCTGAAAAGTTATGGTGTGGGCAACACTGTGTGACCCATGGAAACCATGAGAAGACACTTGGCATTTAACATAAACCATAACTCCCCTCTCAGCATTCCTAGAATTTCAGAAAATTACTGCCAGATCTCAGTAGCCTATTATTTATTTTTGGCTTTAGAACCACGAAGTTGACAAAAGCTAGTGAAAACTTTCAGAGGTGAAAAGAAAAACAGAAATGGCATTGTCACAGCTCTGAGAGGAAGCCTAGATGTGCTCCAAGCGAATTACTAAAATCTCAGACATTGGACACAGTGAAAATTACTAACAAACTTGTGTTAAATTCATAGTTTGGCCTTAAAATTCAACAAAATGCTCATATTTTTAATTTTAATTTTACAATTTAATTGCCCTAAACATATTTTTTTTTAAAGAAAAGAATCCCTTAACTTTGGGTTCCAGGCGCACATGTTTTTAGGAGGTGGGGGGGGAAAGAAAAATGTCATCTTTCTATTTTATCAAGCTATAAAAATAATGAATGTATGGGTCTTGTTTATATAGTACTTTCTACCACTTTCAGCACAGAGAGAAAACTGAAGAATAGATTTGCTCAGCTGTAGATCCAAGCAGGGCTGAGCGCAGCCACGAATGGGCAGCACTGGGGGGCTGCACAGCTGTAATTCAGCCACCTCTGTGTGCCTGGGGTGACCTGTCACACTGGGCAGTGGCGAGGGGCATGGAAGGAGAGGCAGCAAGATCACAGCCCCTGGAGAACCCTCATAAATCCAGTGCTGGGCCAAAATAACAGTGTGCAGACAGACCTTGCTGTGAAATCACAGCAGGGGGAACGGGGTAATGCCTTGTCAAGGCCAAGCAAGTGTGGGGTTCGTTGTGTGCACAGGCGTGGGAGGGACAGCAGAGGTTTTGCAACACCAGAATTATTTAGAATTTATTTAGCTGACAGCCCCATCACTCCCATTTCACAGCCATGCCTAAGGCTGGGCAGGCAGGGCAGGAGGGGTGGGTGGCACACTGTTTACCTCAGTGAGGGTTTCCATGTTTTACGACAGAAAGTATAGCTAAACTGGCATCAATTTCAGAGCCCATACTCTAGTGTGGCTCTCACTGATGCTAATGGAAACTGCGGAAATCCACAAGTCAGCCCATGTGATGTCAGGGTACCTACAGCATCTCCTAGAAGTAGCTGAGAATACATCACAACATGCCAAAAAGGCCTCAGCATTTGATCTAAATGCTTGTCTGAATTGCTCCTAAGCTGTCCATTAATATATTTTGTCCACACTGAGAAAATCTATCAGCTACAGTACAGAACATCCTAACTGATTTTCAGCTCTTGTCCGATTCATCAACAGAAATTCTAGCAAATAAATCTAAGTGTGCCGTTTTTGTCAAGACAATAATTTTCAACACAAGGCTTCAGAGCTGGAAAATATTTCCCCCTTATTTATTTTTATGGAGTATCTGTTTCCAATGTGATTGGATTTTTTTTCTTTTCTTTCTCCTCTAGGCTGTCATGGTTTCCCTGCTGACAGATTACTCACCACAGCTACGAAAACCCACATTTTGATGCTTGGATTCCTGCCAGGAGAAAAATATTCCTCATCAGCAGAATATTCTGGTCTGGAAACACATAGATCTTCTTCAGAAAGGACCAAGGCAATGAGTGATTTTTAATAAAACCATATAGTTAGCTGTATAATTTTGCATTACACTCGTGAAAATGTTCAGGACGATAAACACCATTGCAGAAGCTGCTTTTCATCTGGATGCTCCAAGCTGGCTCTCCTTTTTGGTGATCAGCATCACAGAAAACATTCCAAGGTTGCACCTTAATGGTTGTGTCTACCAGCAGTGTAGGCATGGCATAGCCTGCAGGTGTGGTGGGTCTTGCTCCGTGTGATATTGATGCCTGAAGGTTTTTAGCTTTTTCATATATTTGTAGCTTTGTACATTTTTAATATATAGTTGTATAGTTTCTAGTGCTTTTTCTGCCCTGTCTCTTATTTTAGGACAATAAGCTAACCCTTTCTAACTCATTCTTGAAACTCTTTTTAGTCTTATTCTCCAGAAGAGGATTTCTAACAAGGACACCTGGTTTTTCACCTGAATTTGAGAGACATAACAACATATAACAAGCTCCTGGACCAACTCCAAAGGGGCATACCCAAGGGTGGGTTACTGGGGCAGCTGATCTCTGATTGGATGTACCTGCTAGATATACTAATTAATTAACATTATAAAAATTGTAGAAAACCTGTATCACACGTGCACAGAGCCATAGCTGCGCACCTGAAAGCTTCCATTAAAGAACTGCTTTTTATCTTACCACTCTTAATATTGTTTGGAAAGTTTTGTCTTTTGCTTCCAGGCAGCAATATGGCAGACATAAACTTCTCCCTACACCTGTCCCTTAAATTGCTGATCTTGGGAAGCGTGTGTGGAGAGGCAGTGCTGCAGTTTGCCTGGCTGCCTGCACTTCCCAGGCACCCTGGCTCCTGTTTATGTTCTCCAGCCAATCTCCAAATCCCACTCCTGTTTGACATCAAAAATATAGAGACCTTGTAAGCGTTATGCTCCTCCATGACGTCCCTGTGGGCTGGCACAGGGGGATATTGCTGTGGAATTAGCATCCAGCAGCTTCCACTGAGTTGGATGCAGCAAAGAGAGACAGATGAAAGGAACAGGTTCATTCCATGCCTATCTCCCCTAGACCCTTATTCCCCAAACAGAATTTTGGCTAAAGATGCAAATATTCTAATTTTTTTCCTAAGCAAATGTGAGGGGCACCGGATGATGAAACTTATACAGCTCCTTTGCAGAAATAGTTTGCTGCATTTTGCCTTGCACTGTAACACAGTGTACATTTCAGCTATTTCTTCTCAGTAGTAAACAAATTCATGACATCTGTAGTTTTTGTGATGTCTGGGTGTGTGCATTTAATATTTCAGGCAAAGCTTGGAGCTAACTATTAACAAACACTTTCTTTTTTGTTTCTAAATAGTTTTAAAAATACATTGATTTTTTTTTTCTGACTGTAATACTAGGACAATATCTACAATATTTTAAAAAATTCTGCAAATGGATTTGCATTTTCTGACCAGCTACAACACATTATTCAGTTCCTTTCTAAATTAGAGTTCACTGCAGGGCCACACGGATCACTGAAATGAAAATAAAGATACATTTTTTTTCTATCTATCTATTTACAATTGATTTCTTGGTTTTGCAGGCATTTGTGCGTGTCCTGTTAAGATTAACATTTTCCTTTACAACATTACAAGGGTTTCAATAATTTAGTGAACGTTTACACTTCAGCAGAGATATAACTGCATCAATGATGCAGGAATAGGATATGTGATAGAAATCAATATTTTACTTCCCAGTTCAGCATGTGGAGGAAAATGCATGGAATACAGCATATTTCTGGTTGCAGTAAGTCCTGCTTTTTGAATTAGAGTCCAGTTCAGCAAGATATGTAAAAGTGTGATTGGTCCTCTTGGACCTGGTGAGCTGTTCACGTGCTCAGAATTGAAGATATCCTTACTGACCTGATTTTGGTGCTGTCTGAGAGTAAGACAACTCACTTTGCTAGTCCTTTCATAAAAAACACATTAATATCAGTTCTATGCTGTTGCTCAATGTACTATCAGTGAAGTCAGGCACATTTATAATACCAAAGCTGTGTTGTTAAATGTTTCATGGTGAACAGTTTAACAATTCTGCTCCTCTTTTGATTCTCAGTACTCTGATTAGAGCAAATGTGCAGCTTGGTTATTGCTGACTCTTTTTGTACCCAGGAATCCGAGCAGGATGCCAGACAGCTGAATCCCCTTGACATTTCTATAACACATGCATAGAGCTGCTGCATAGCATGTGAGCAAGAGGGTCCAACATTTCCAGGAGGGTAATTTCACCTCATTCTATTCCTCTGTGAACATACACAGCAAAGGATGACAGTCCCTGCTCTGTCTTGCACAAACTGCTCACACCATCAGCTGTTCTGGTGCTTTTTAAAAGTACTGGGTGGACTTCACATATCCTGAGTGCTGGACCACTGTGTGGAATCACTGAACCTCCCACACCCTCCTGCATGTGCAATACACAGTGTGGTGTGCTGGGAGCCAAACACATCCCAGGGAGGCAGATTTATGGAACATGTGTAGACCTTCTGCACAGTGCATGCAGAGCAGATCTGACACTTCCTAGAGGCATTGGGTTGGTACCAAATAGACTTTCTGCCCCATGGACCCTGAAATATGATGACCTGAAGGGTTTCTGTTATGCCTGTAGGGACTTTCACTGCCTTGACATACAGCAGTACAACACTGTGAGGATTAATCCACTCGGGTGGGTTAAGCATCCTGGGATTGCTGGGAGGTAGCTGTGGTAGTGTGCAAGGCAGCATTATCATGCCATCCAGACTCCTCATGAATTCATTACTTGAATTTACTAGTGATGACTGCAAATGTGGTGAGTAAGGGAAACAGCACTAATGTAGGGAGATTTTCTATGGGGGAAAACAGTTTATCAGCATTCAAAGGACTTTAAACAAATGCATAACAGGTAGCAGTCACTAACGGCTTACAGTGTTTTTCATTACATTTGTTATGCTTTAATCAGTAGGAGTGCTGTTTTCATTGCTGAGCATACTTGAAGGATAGGGTGTTGTTTTCTGTGTTTTTACAGAGGTGCTCCTGCCTGGCTCCTAATAGCCTAGACCTTCCTTCCACAAAAGTCCTGCTCTTCTGTTTGACCCAGAGAACAGCCCTGGGTCAGTTCAGGTCCATCAAGTTTTATTCACATCTGACTCATTCAATAATCCCCTGGTCCAATATCTCACCCCACACATCTGCAGGGCTGTGCTCTTGCCCTCTCTCCAGGACCCTGCACTGGTGGGGGCAGCTGCCAGCCTAATCCACTTCCTGCTCAGGGGCACTAGGGGCAGACTGACCCCCCTGCATTGCTCCTCCTCCCTGCAGGGCTGGTAGTGTGCTTCAGCTTGTGCAGGCACAACCAGACCTATACACAGGCATGCGCTGTGGTTGTGCTCTGTCCCAAGAGGGAATATTCATACTAGCTTTGGTGCCAAAAGTCCAGGTGCAGATCCAAAGCTAGCACTAAATCTGGCTCTGATCCTAGATGAGGCAGTGAGGGACCAGAGGTACTCTAATATAATTTTAGACAGCTGGGAGTCTTGGAGATATCTGCACAGACCCGGGAGATGTGACACAGATGTGTCCCTGCTGGCCAGCAAGGACATCCTACAGCACCTCAAATGGCCCCAAATCCAGTGCTTTGGCAACCACTTCCTCACTGTATTCACGGCCCATAGAAGATTACTCCTATTCCATGCCTGGAAAGAAGAGCGCAAGATTGCTTTTTAGCAGTTCACAGACTCTGTAAATACTTGTTCCACAGTGCATTAACAGCAGTGGGGGATTCTTTGATTATCTGTGCGTGATCTTCCAGAAGTGATCTATCATTAACTAGAGATTTAGCAGAGAAAGAGGGGCAGAAAGCTCCTCTATAATTTTCTCAAGGAGGAAGAAGAGCATTTTTCCCAGGTACTACAAGGCTAAGAGAGCACAATAACGACAGCAGGTAAGAGGCCTGCGGAAATAATTTGCAAATGATTAGTGTAACTTAGGAAGGACTGAGTGGGGAGCCTGGACAACCAGGAGAGAACAAAGCAAGAATTCTCAAACAGAATAAAACATTTTATTTGAGCCAGTCTACATCAGGAATGACACCACGTACAGCAGATTTACTCATTGTCTGGTAGCAGAAGCAGTCACCTGTGAAAGTCTGAGCTGCTAAAAGGGAAATACAGGAATAACTAAATAGTAAGGACACATGCATAGAGACACACTGAGATTTGGCTGCCTGAAGCCCTCTAGAACTCCTGAATTAATGTTTGCCCCTCATAAGACAGGGCTGTAACTAATTCATAATTATCTCGCTGCCTTTCAAATTTTGTGAGAGAAGGAGCAAGAGCTGCATGAAGGTCTGAGCAATGCACTAAGCTGATCATTCAGTTTGGGGAAAGCTTTCATGGCTGAGTTGAAATGAGCTTAGTTTTGTTTTCCAAGAATGTGTAATACAGGTGGAAAGTCTGAAAAACAGATTTCACACAAAGGGAAAAGTTTCTTCTTTCTTCTGGGTCTCCCATTTCTCAGCTAATCACTTCATTCATGCATTGAGCAAATAAACAGTTCTTTTTCGTTTATTTTGCCACAGCAATTTAGCCAGCTGCCTTTCAGATGCAGAGCCCAGAATTTCTGGGTCTTGCCCAAGGTTATGTGTACAGAGACACTTCATAAGCCACAAGCAACATTTAATTCAGCCCAGCATTTGTTGTCATAACTAATGAGATACAGCTATTTGCAAGGTTATTTGATTCGTACACAATCTCGTTACCAACTTCTTGAAGAAATCCCAAACCTTTGTGGCCTCTGTAAAGGCTGATGATCCCTTCCATGTGTATGTGTGTAGAGGATTTTTCTCTAGGGGCGAGAAATCTGAGGTTACTCCATTCAGACAGCAGATCCTTCACAGCCACAGTCAAAGCATTGCCTGCCCTTGCCAAATCCCTTGGAAAGTTCCCTGTGGTCTGCATTATATGCTGGAGGATTAATGAATGCTGCTGCTCTTTAATGGGCCTATTTTCAGGGGATTGGCACTCATGCAAAGTAGGCTCCAACACAAGCACGACATATCTAGGAAGAGGGATGAGCACCAAGATCCTCAATCTTTGCTGATCAAAGTTTACTTAGTTGAGCCAAAACTTGATTCCAACAATAAGAAACAGCAGTGATAGCTGGAGAAGAGTACTAAAGAGTTGGCAGGGCAAATGCAGGTCATGCTTAGTGATTTAAGCACAGAATAATATTAACTGGAGGAAGAAAGGTAAACTACCCACACAGGTTGTAGAATCATAGAGTCACAGAATGGTTTGGATTTGAAGGGACCTTAAAGATCCTCCTGTTCCAACCATCCTGCCTCAGGCAGGGACACCTTCCACTAGGCCAGGCTGCTCAAGGCTGATCCAACTTGGCCTTGAACTCTTCCAGGGATGGGGCTCCCTGGACAACCTGTTCCAGTGCCCTACCACCCCTGAAGTTATGGGACTTCACAGGTTCCTCCTCATGTCACAGTCAACAAGATCAGTGGTATTGCACGACTGACTTCCGTCCTGTCCAGCAGCCTCACCTGATATGCCCACCCATTATCTGAAGGTGAGGTGAATGTACTCCACGGTCCCACTCCTGGCCAACTTGGACTCTTGGAGGAGAAGCACTCCATGGGCCCTTGGGTGCTCACATGGCCGATTCTATGATGGTGGGAAGCAAAGTGTGTGGGGTGGGTGTGTCCCAGCCCCGAGAGGTGGGTACCCCTCCATGCCCCCGGGTTTGGGCCATGTGATCCACAGCCCCTCTGCAGCCCCAGTGTGGGACACTTGTCTCAGAAGGTAAAGACCAGGCTGATCACAGTAATGCTAACTAAGTGATGTTAAAATGCCTGTTTTGGGTGACAGAAACTGAGTTCTGTTTGCAGCCCAAAATGGAGGCCTGCTTTCCCATCCTGCTCTCTATGCTCTGCCCAGGTGAATGTGGCCTGAGTGTCGCTGTGCCAAAGGGTTGTGTTTGCGAAACTGCTGGCCACTTCTGCCTGGGCTCTGTGTCACACACAGTGCTTGTGGCTGGCTGTTGTTCTTGTTTGGGTGACAAAGAAGGAAAACCTTGAGAGCCTGAAATGAGAAACACTATGGTGCACACACAGAAAAAGTGCCCTGATGAGTCCAAGTACAGGCAGCTGCACGCAAACATTGGTTTAGGTTAGAAATGAGGGTTGTCAAAGTGCTGTCCTGACATGTTCCCACCGGCAGAGCGGCCTACCTCTTTGGTGGTGTAAGGATGGGATCTGCACCACTCTGGTCACCTGGAGGGCTCTCCTTCATGCCTGGGTCATGCTCTCCCCATGGATGGGCTTCAGCCACAGCAGAGCCCTTGGGTTTTCTGCAAAGCACTGTCCCACTGATGGGTGATCACATCCTGCAACCTCCTGCCCTGCTGGGGGACCGGGCTGCCCCAGGACCCCCTGTGCTGTGGGGCTGAACCGCCACCCCAGGGCAGCCTCTGTGGGGCAGGTTTGTCCCTGTCCTGCAAACCCCCAGAATGGGGCCCCACAGATGGTGCATTGCACTTGCCCCAGGCAGACTGAAATATTTGTAGCTGATATCACTTGAAATCTATCTGCTTACTTTGGGAATTTAACTAATTGAAAAGAAATGTCTGCCAGCACCACAGGATTCCTGCATGATTCACCAGCAGGCTTACGAGACCCACAGCTCAGATTTCAGACTTCAGTCCCAGAGCAGTTTTGGGGGGTTCCCGAGGACAGGGTGCTAGCGGGGGAATGGCACAAGCACCTCTCCAGGGCATTTCCCTTGTGGCAGAGCAGCCCTGTGGACTCCTCTGGGGCACTGCCACCTGCGACAGGATACAGCCACCTCTGAAGGGAGCAGAAGGAGCCGCCTCTGAAGGAGCCATAGGGATGTCTAAACCACTTAAAACTCAGACTGACTTCAAGCAATAAAATGTCTTAATCCCAATCCAACAATTACAGAACATACCTCATGTGGTGATCTATACATATGCCTTACAGGCACATAATCCTATAATGGAGAGCTATTGATAATATGGTCTACAGAAACAGAAGAGAGAGCTTTCAGATCCCCCTGTCCTAATCCTCTGTGCTGTGACACAGCTGGGTCTTTCTTAAGCCCATTTGTAACCCTGAATTTCCTGTGTTTTGTGTAATTTCAATACCCCATGTTTTTCTTTAAATTTCTCACAC
Organism: Dryoscopus gambensis; assembly: GCA_013389985.1. Classification (NCBI taxonomy): domain Eukaryota; kingdom Metazoa; phylum Chordata; class Aves; order Passeriformes; family Malaconotidae; genus Dryoscopus; species Dryoscopus gambensis. The sequence continues at coordinate 154,578 of WEIT01008587.1, read as the reverse complement.
ATTCTTGCAATGGAAGGAACTTTTAAAAGTGTTGCCAAATAACTTGTTTTTGAGAAGCACTGTGGAGGAGATAGGGGAAGATGTATATAATTTGTCTCCTACCAGCTTTATGAATGTCTCTCTCTCAGGAAAGGCAACAATTCCATCCAGAAATAATTCCATTAGATATGAAATATCAGAGCTGTGAATCACTGGGCATTACAGAGCATCTTCCCAGCAGGAGAGAATCCAAAAACTGCACCAGAGAGAGGAGTTTAATTCTTATTGTAGAGCTAGGGAGGACAATGCAATCAAAAACAGCTATAGGAAGTTGCAGTATAGCAGAACTATCTATTTTACTAGTTCTCTTCCTGGGAAAAGAAAACCAGCAGATTATAGTTATTCTCCCAGCAATACTGTTGATTTGCTTAGGGTAGTAACTAGGATTCACAGGACTGCAATTAAGGACTCAGGAAAGAATGTTAAATAAATTCCTCTGCAAGACTATTGTAGTGATTATGCACAAATTGCTTCTAGTAGTCCATGTAGCAGGAATAACTGGATCTGCCAAGGAAAAGCTTTTCTGATGTTCTGAGAGGGCAGTACGTCCAACCTGTATGAGAAGTTTCTAAAGGCAGGATGAATTCTGAATTGTGAGGGCAGCCAGTTACTGCCACTTGCAAGGGTTTAGCTCTGACTACAGGAAAAAGTCACCTGTTCCTTTTTCTTGTCCCTGTAGCTCGACAGAACTCCACTCTTTCACTGTGGATGACTGTGGGAGCATCCTGCCCACGGAGGCGGCCCTGTGAGATCATCGTAATTAGGCAGGGCAGGTGCTTCACCTGTAACTTTTAGGATTTGCCCCATTCTGCAAAGGGACAAAGCTGTTTCTCGATGCTCACTGCTGATTCTTGGGACCACGGTGGGTTTTCCTACTCTTCCCCATTGCTGAGGTGGACAGAAGAAGGGTCAGAAACGTGTATTCTGACCACTGTATGTTGCAAGCAACAATAATCAGGGCCCTGCTGACTTGAGAGGTTAATTTATAGACATGGGACCTAACCTTCCGGAAAAATAAATTGGCAGAAACTGCACGGACCTTAAGCACTCGGTATCTCTGAAAGCAAGCTCATACTGCCTGTCTCCAGATCACTGCTGCCTGTGAGAAACAGGTGTCAAAGGCTATTACACAAAAAAATAAAGGAGGTCCTTGTAGGTTGTTAGCTAGGCAGCTGAAAAAGGTAATCTGCAGAGCATTTGCCTTACAAGGTTTAACTGGATTAGCTTCTACATCCTAAATGTCTGGACTGTCTCCAAAAGAGGTAGTGAGTGCCTTTTCTTGCAGCAGTCCTCTTTTTCAACCGGTTGTTGGAGAGCCATTGCTCAGAGACATGCTGGTCGTCTGATACCAGGATGAAGACTGGGAACTTGTATTACAGGGGCTGTTTGCAGAAGCAAGCATAGGACACGCTCAAGCAAATCCTTAAGCAGGAGAACACTCTTTACAGCAAAACTTCTGTAAACACTGGGGGCAGTTTTTCCAGCTGTAGTTGTGACAGTATCAAAACACTTTGCCAAGCCCGTTTTTCATGGTAAAGATCAGGTTTGTTCAGGAAATTTTACTTGTCTTTGAGTTTTTTCAGCAGGCTACTGAAGACAGTATGTGTTCTTTAACCCAGGTGTTTACCTGGAGAGGGGACAGAGACCCAAGTGCCCACCAACTTTGGGGATCCCCCTATCCCAAGCATCTGAGTCCATGGCTGCCTGAAAACCTGGACTCATGGTCTGATCACCCTGGAGTCCGTGTTTGGCACTGAGGTGCTTGGCAGGGGACTGTCCTGTAGCCAGGATCTTCATTCTGTTCTTCAGAGACTTTCAGCACAGCCAGAATTATCAAATTCATCTGCCCATTCTCTTCTCTCAGTCCTAGAATCCCCAATGCATCTCTCAGCTTCCCAGGACCCAGGAATGTAAACAGTGAGGAACAAAGGCCTGAAATGGGAAATATTTTTAAGAAAAAGCACCCCGACTCTTAAATAATGAATGCAGTGTGATGCTCCATTTATGTCATATATTGTCTGTAACGACAAAAATAAGAGGAAAGTAATCCTACATTTGTCTGAGATAAAAAATTCTGGAACAGAATGCGAGCTGCCAGAGATGTCTGGATCTATAGAGAAATGTCTGCACAGCAGAGAAGTAGATGTCCAGTGTGGCAGAGGACCTTGCTAAAATAATTTATGATGTATTTCCTGCATCTGCCTTGAATCGTCACGAGGCCTTCAATGTGTCCTTCATAATTTCCCATCCTTTTCCTTCTCAAACTTCAGTCTCTGCATCCCCAGTGGCATTGTGATCTCACATGAAATCCAAGAGGAATGCCCTTCCAGTCTCTGAATGCCATTTTGCATTAAACTGGATGCTGGCCATCAGCAGGTGATATGAGCCACTCCAAACATTTATTTAAACATTCCTGTGCACTAATCCCCATGAAGTCATAAGTAGTGTGATTTATCATGTGCGTGCATAAGCGTAGGAAATAAAAAAGGGCAGTCTTGAGAACTGTGCTGAGGTGATCTATATCCTGGCTAGAAATGCATTAAGTTGGTAAAGGCTGGGCAAAAAAAAAAAAAAAAAATTGAGGGGGAAGATTCACTGATTCTCACCTGCCCTCTGCCAAATAAATCACAAAGGCTGGCTATGCCTCCCTTGAGATACTTATTTGTTCTGCTCTCCCCCCAGCCACAATGAAAGGGGCTTTTCTTCCGCTTGAGCTGACCTTTGGCAAACATTTCCCTTCCAATTAATATCTGAAATGTCCTTGTGGACTGCTGTTTCTGGAGACAGCAGGGAGACAGCTCTAAAGCCACTCACACAAGAGTCAGGGCAGAGAATAATTACCTGAATTCATAAGGTTAATTCCAGTCTAGACGAAGGCAGAGAGAAGTTAACTAGAGGTCTTCTTTGGAGAACAATGTTTGTTTTTCTGGGCTCTCTAGTCTCCCTGTGCTGGCTGCTATCTATATACTGTGATTTTTTTCTCTTATGGATTGTTGAGCAATTACTGTGTATGAGCACTGGGCTCGCTGTCCTCGTGTCATTATCAGTTTTATAGCCCAGTGTGTGCCTCCCAGGAATGAGGCTTTGACTGGGGCTTGACCTGGTTCACTGGACTAAATGGAAAGACAGCAGGCTGGGCGTAGGTGTTTGGCAGTGGGGAAGTCATTGCCTGAGTAAACCAAAAACATGAATCAAAATCTTGCTGCATGCAAACTTAAAGGGAAAGCCTAGAGTGACTTTATGTACAGTCGCATTTAAAAGGACCAGGAAAACCAGAAGAGGTAAAAGAAAAACATCAGTTTAATGACTGCAGGAAATTCAAATGAACTGAGCATTTTCTTGTCGAGACCAAGTTCCTTGGATTTTGCAAATTCTTGCTAAGGGAACAATATTGCAGGCAAATTACTGGCTGGAGACGGGCTATGTGATGTGCTGTGAAACACTTGGGTTTTTATAGTACAATTATCTGGGTTTCATGGCACTGCCACGTCAAACCAGTGGTGTTAACAGTGGTGTCACTGCCAGGATGGATAAAGGATGTGATGTAAGGTTGCTTTGTGAAAAGTGGTAAGATCCTTCAAGACAAGGTTTTTGCCACACAGCTAAAATTCTCTCATGTGCTCCTGAGCAAGGGTAAGTGGAATGGGATGAACAGTGGCCCAGTGCTTGTGCTTTTTTTGGTGGGTGGCACCATGTGTCATCCTTTCTTTCCCAGCTAGTCCATATCTTTAGGTCCTAAGCCTCCTTCCTGGCTTTGGTGACATCAGTTTTATCCTGTTGCTGAAACCTTTTCTTTCTTTGGCTTTGGCAGTCCTGTCCCTCTCAAGACCTCTTTCCTCTTCTCTTATTCCTTTAATGCTTCTCATCAATGGCTTCCTCTGTTCTTCTCCTTGCTCCCTTTGAAAAGAGAATCTCACATTGCATTGCTCATCCTCTCAGCATTCCAGCCACATGCTCTTATGAGCTTATAAGAGCCATTCATTAACCTGGAAGCCATCATTCTAGCCTAAAACATCAACATCCTTTGCCTCTTACTTCCCTTCCCTTAGCCATCACCATTCTTCTTGACCTCGGAGCTCTCTTGTTGACCACTCTCCCTGTCTTTCAGGTCCACTGTAATGTGAATTTCCACAGCCTGAGTTACTTGCTGTGCCCAACATGGTATTTGTAATAGTCCACTGTGAGGGGAATTTATGAATCCTTCCCCTCTTGGCCTTCCTAGTATGAAAACCATTAAATCTAATGCATGTGCACTGATAAAGCAATTTCCTTCCCTGCTCTATCCCTTTCTGCTTCTGCCTTCCTTATAAATACATCAAACACAAATATTCTCTTTTCCTGTTCCAGACTTCTGTCCATTTATTTACTTTAATGCTCTGTTGATTTGCATCCTCTGCAATGCCAGAAATCCCAGCCCCATTTGCTTGGATATCCAGTTTCCCACTGAGTGCACACATGCTTTCCTCATCGGGAAGGGAGGCCCTTCTGATACCGGTCTTTAAAATCTGCATTTTGCAGGCATTTTCATTGTGCTGCCTACACAACAGTGCCAATTAAGCATGATGGTGCAGGAGGCCAAGGAAATGAAAAGGCCTATTCTGTGTGGTGTTTTGCCCCACATTTACATGTGTGTGGCTGAGCTATTCATAGGCATTACACGATCTCTTTAAATGGGTCCAGAGTATGTGAGGAGGAGGCAGTGTGAAAGTGTGTGAAGGGCTGGCCTGTGACTGGGGTTTTGATGCCAGCTCTGTCACTGCTTTGGCATTTGTCACTGCTTTTGCCCTGACAAGTCACCTGCTCATGCCTCTGTTTCCCCACCTTTGAAACAGGGATAAATTTGCTTACCCTGTTTTCCAAGTGCTTTGAGACCAGGCGATCAAATACACTATGCAATAACCATGCAGTGCTGTTTTTCCAGTTCCACTCTTTATCATTATGTGTCACTCCAACTGGTTTCATCTGTGGCTAAATTAGTACATGGACATATGAAGGAATCCTACATTCTTCACAGTATGATGGCAGAGGCGTTGCAGTGCTCTCTAACTTGCAGGTACTAATGCAGCACAAATAAAAATTGTAATAAAAGCACCTCTCCTGCAGCTGTGGACAGTGCTACAAAGGGGAATGCTAAGTGTCTGCACTCAGTAATGGGGATCTAAAGTGACTTCTTGTGACATTTTATAGTTGGACAGTTGCCTGAAAAGGATCCCATATGGGATGTAAATTGCATGTGTTGCTACCATATGCTTGGGGAAGCAAAATGCGTTTGTTCTGTTAGAAGAGAGGAGCCTGCTGAATTCAAACCAGAAGTCAGGTACACGTCGTGTTCATCCCAGCTTGTGTTAGGTCTGTAGCAGTTCTTTATTCTTTTTCTTTTGAGTGCTGCACAGAGCTCAGTTTGGTGTGGCTGAGCTTGTGTCACAGGGAATTTGTTTTTTATTTGTGAAGGGATGTATCACATTCTGGTCGAAAACTCTGTTTTCACTCCTAGGGAGAAAACCTCATATGAGCTCCCCCATATAACATAGGAAGCCAAATTCAGGCATGAGCCTGACTCCATGAACTTCCTGACTTTGTGAGTGTTCCAATCACTTACATGAGGGCTGAATTGGGTCTGGGATGCACATCAGGACATTGGGTTGCTATTTGAAAACTAGGAAGTTTCTCTTTAATCTTTTCAAGATTTTTATACTCCAGGAAAGATAGGCAGAATGGGTAGGGAGTGTTGTCTGAATTTTCTCTATCCTCTGTTTCTCTGTTCTGATACCTTATAATGTTTAAGGGATTCTTGTTCCTTATTTAAGACCTGCAACAGTTTTGTTGCTATGCATAAACACAATAGCAACCTGTGAGACACAGGAGCTGCCAGACTGAACCCCTCCATTAGATGCTGATCTTACCTGTCCCTTCCTGTAATTCTAAAAACAAGGCAATTTTTGATTAAGGAACTGTGTTCTAAAAGGAGCAGCATAATAGTTGAGGCCCTCAGCAGTATCTGTGATTTCCTAATAGCACATTTCTCACTTCATTTTTTTAAATTTGGCCCTGACACTCAAGAATCTTGAAGCAGAAACATCATGATCCCGAGAGGATATTTTCCCTTAGGAAAAAAGTTCCAGGCTGTAAGATTTAAATTTTTTTGCAAGATCCATGTATTAGATCGCAACAGAATGGTTTTACTTCCAAAATACCCATTGTACAGGTGTCACTTGAGATTAGGGGGTTTGTAACCACTCAGCAGCTGCATCAAACAAAGTGCTGCAGGGCAGGTGCTGCAGCCTCTCACCTAACTCCAGACCTCTGCACTGCTGATAGTTGGGCATGGGTGAGCCATGTTGGCTGCCCGTGTAGGCTGGGGGTAGAAACAGGCATTTCTGAGAGATGCATTTTGTCCTGGTGTGAACATCCAAGCAGTCCAAGAGGTACAAGCCTGAAGCCCAGCTACTGCTCTCTCCTGGCTGTAAGTAGGGTGTTAGCGACCACCCCACATATGGACATCTCCAGTGAGAGAAATTCCTCTCACACTGTTTCAATTTGGTCTCCTGACATTAATGGCTGCTTTGAAAACGTGTGTAAATTGCTTTCCTTTGGTCACAAAGTAAGTCTGCACCACATCCCCCAGCGAATCTTCAGATGACTCATTCCTACACTGGTCACATCCCAGCCTCTGCCTCTCTCTGCTGTGTTCCCATCTCTTTCTCATTGCTTATTTTTTGATAATGTGGCCAAATGAACACTTCCACTGTGAATGTTTGAAAGAGCCACTTGCTATCTTTCATTTACATGCTGATAAAAGTCATAAGCCATGAAATAGTTTAGTCATATATCATCCATGTTTCCACCTTCCTGCAGGGATTCGAGTATGTGTCCCAGGAAGAAATTTTAGGCAGTTTGCCCACTCCTAGGCAAGGGCAAAATATCTCTCCTCATTCTCTAACCCACATATGGACTGCCAACAGAGATCATCATACTCACCGAACCATTTAAGAGAGAAAAAAGGAAAAGCAAGCAGAGTGAGTTAAAAAGAAGTTTTCCAGGGATGCTGCTGAATGGAACTTTTGTGGCACTTGGATGTTGTGGTACAGAGGTACAGAGCAGGAACCTCAGGCTGTGTCGTGTGCTGCACCTCTTCAATCCCATTTCAGTGCCATGATCAGCACTGCTGTCTGTCTCACAGCTGCAGTAGAACTACAGGCAGTCAGAAACCAGAAATCTCATCCTCAGGAAAGCTGCAGGGCTTCAAAACTCAGTTTCATTCTGAATCATAAATAAAAGTGACTTTCACTGATTTTTTGTTTTCCTGGGAGCAAATGTTCAAGCGGTAAAGTCAAATTGTTTCCCTTGGGCTCATCAAATTAGACTTCATTTTGCATTTATGTAAAATAAGAGTGTAACATAAAAGCTGTTGCAAAAAGGTAAGAATGGAATATTCCAACATACTCTGCAAATATTTTAATGAAAGCCATATGTACCAGTAAAAATAATCAGTTTTGTCAAACCAGCATTTCCCACCTGAAGAAAAAGAATCCTTCTAAAATATCTCTGCCTTGTCTTTCCAATACATTCACCTATTGGTTAAAACTAAGTGTTAAACAATAAAAAATATGTGTCTGTCATGCTCCTCTTTCGATTTCCTTTCTGGAAGGAAGAAGGCGGTCCAGTGATTTATACAGACCTATGAAGACCGATAGAATTTTTTTCTGATGGAGACCAGCCTGAAGATTTTTCACCTCTGTGTCGTGCCAGGATTTAGGCTTCAGAGGCAAAAATCCAAAAGTTGGTGGAGAGGAAGCAGGGAGGGACCATAAAACAGCCGTGCTAGATGGTTGCAGATGAGTAAAGGTTGACTCCACTATTTAAAATTAAGCCAAGATAAATGTCGGGTATTTATAACATCATTGCTTGTCATCATTCTCTTATCAATATGTTGTGGGACATAGGAGCCAGGCATCCCTTGCATTCACACATTAAAGAAGCAACACGACAGGCAGCAAGCAAGTCCCAGATCATTCAGAAATGTAAATATTTTTCTGTGCCTCTATGGGTCATTTGCCTTCTCCTTGGTGGTCTCTTCAGGTCAGCATAGTAGAAGAATGCATGTGACTAAGCATTTATGAAACTCTAATAACTTGCTTAGGCTGGAAAATGAGGTTGTGTATTGTTTGATAATCCAGCAATTACAAATAATCCTGCTAGTTTCCTTTAGGAAGAAACAATGATTACCGGAGAGTCACTGCATGAACAAAGCATTCAAAATGCTTTTATGAAGTGGATAATATTTTATAACTAGTTTTGTAAATATATCCCTGAGCAAGGAGATTCAAATCAAGACTTAAACTAGGGAACACCTCCTTTGATGAAAAAAATATGTTCTGAGAACAGTTGGAGCCATTTGCTGAGATAAATCAGATGCTACGCTCCACTTTTATGGGTTGCTAAACCCCAGAAATATATGGTATGTCTAGGATCTCTTGGCTGCATTCTTGTGCTATGAAGACAGATATTGTAGTTCACTAACAAAGAGAAACGATGGACCCAGCAGGCAACGGCAAATATCTTCTTTTCTCATTCTTACTGATTAGAGCTGAGAGAAAACTGCTCTGGTGAAACCTCTGGAGCTGTCTGATTTTTCCCATATTAGGCATGAGCTGAAAACAGCCTGGGTCTCCTATTGCAACTTTTACCACTAGGAAGGAAAATGAAACATATATCAGGGAGCTTTTTTTAAGGAAGAGCAGAAGGCTCACTAGCTGTTACAAAGATCTGGAAAGAATAATGGATTTTTAGGAATGTTGTCTCAAGAGTCTTAGAGACCCCTAAGTCCCCCATGTCTCCAGCATCTCCAAGTGTATGATAAACACATCTTCTATTCTGGACACTGTCACCTTTTATAAAAGGAAATAAAATCACTTATCTTAACAATGATCAATGGGTTGCAAAAGCAACAAAAGAGGAAATATATTACATTGTCCATCCTCCCTCCTCCCCTCACATGCAGGATGGGTTTTCTCCACAAAAGCATTCCTCACAAACAATTGCACCTGGAGACTTTCAGCCAGGCCGCCAGGGAGCTGTGGGGACACAATCTGTTTGTAGGTAGAAATGATCGAGGATGAGGATGGTGTAAGCGAAAAATACAGGTATAAATTAATAAATACAGGAAGCAGATCTCAAAATACGTGTGAGGCATCACAAGCGTAGAATGAGGAGGCATCACAGAAGGATAACAACATGCTTTGCTGCTTTGCAGCATCAGTTCAAGAGGCAGAGAAAGGTCCATTTCCAAGCAACCCCAGAAGAGATGGGATGTGAATGATCTGCCCAGTTCACATCTTGTCTCGTTTTCCTGAAGCTTGTGTTTCTTGGGTGGGGTGGCTGCAAAGGTAAGAGACCGACTGTTATACTCCAGACACTTAATTGGCTGCCAGTGACATGCGCAGTGTTTTCTTATGGAGATGTTGTGTTTTCTCCCTCTATTGTTCTGCTTAGTCTGTGTTATTATTTATGTTACAGTTGTTCTTCTGCTAATCAGTAAACTGCTTTGAAATTCTTCCAGTTGAATTATCAGCCAAAACTCAAAGTGTTGCTTTTGTAGGCAGCTAAGAGAGACATTACAACATTGCATCATGCAGAAGGGTTTAGCCTTCTATTCTCACTCCCTCTTTTTGTTCCCTTCACTTTTCTTTGGCCTGGAGAGAAAGCAACAGTAAATATGTTATTAGAATTTATAGGGCAATGTTTCCATTCTGAAGTCTCCAGGACATATTCTATTCAATTTGTAATTTCAATTCTGAACTTTCAGGCTAATTCTCTTAGCAATTCCTCTGATGCATCCTCTTAAGGAAAGGATTTTTTCTGCATTTTTTTCTAAAGCCATTTTAGCCAGTTGAGCTATACACATGTTTGAAAAGAAAGCTGTTTCTTCCTTCCCCTCTCATTCTGCTTCAGCACTGACAATGATGTAGCCTTTTGCTGTGTGGAAATGTGAAGTTTCCTGGTGACTGATGTAATGAAAGGTACCACAGGGGATCTCCAACACACCTGCAGTGAGCACATGCTGTCCTCCACTTTTGTGCCAAACACAGAAAAATCCTATTTTTAACTAATGGCATTTTGGGGTGGCTTAGCGGTGGTTTTAAAAGTAGAGCCAACTAAGTTAGACAAAAATCGCCCAGCTGCAGAACTCTGTTTGGTAGCTTGGGTTGAAGTCATTAGTGTAATTTAAGTTTTCAGAGAACCTTCTAGTGCTAATGGCACCATGTAGGGTAAGTGTGGACCTGCCTGTTCCTGTTCATGCCAAGAGACAGGGTGGAATACATACAAGAAACAGCATAAACAGGATAAATTCACACCTCTCTATTCATATAATTTCTTTCTTCCACCCACTTGACCCCACTTTTACAAACCAACACAGATGTATCTTCTTCCACCCCTTTTTCCATCTTGCACATTGAGTCATGCTGATAGCAAAGACAAGCAAGTATTTCTAAAGGTCAGAGAAGTGGTGGGTTTTTCCACCTACTGGAACAAGGAAATTTAGGAAACACTATAATGATCACTACTAACAACAGCAAAGTGTATTGCAACAAACTGCATGCTCCAAAGAAAGATCAGGGCAAGGAGTGTATTTTGAAGTGTGTATAAAAGAGAAGAAAAAGAGCATTTTGTTGTGATCATTACAGAAAAGATGTTTTTTCAAAAGTCTCAGAAACCAGGAAAGAGGAGATCTCCACACCCTTCCCACAGTTCCTCCCTTCTAGACTGGAAAGAAAGCAGCACTCGACATGTCTCTGAGGATGAGCTGTGTGCAGTTGTTCTCACATGGGTACAGCAACGCCACCAGAAAGCCTGAAGCAGATGGCAGGCACGTGGGTGGGGAGTGGATTACAGAGATTCCAGGAGTAACAAGGGAGAACACTGGTTATTAGAAGAACTACAAATGTGCAGGGACGTGGCTTCACCCATGTCTAGCCCCGCTTTGCTGCACAAGGTTTTGAGACATTAACACTCTGGAGGGGTGTCAGCTAGTGGGAGGAGTGTGGTGGGACAATAATACTCGGAGATGATTAATAGCAGCATGGTGAGAGTTGCCATTTATATTTAGTTATTCTTCTGCTCTGTGTTATGAATCATCTGTCGCACCAGAAATTGAGAACAGATTGTGCAGAGTTTGAAGTGCTCATGACTGGGTGCTACTCAGGTAGCACAGGCCATGCTGGCCCTGTGGTGAGCCCTGCAGGCCTGCTCTCCTTTCAGAGAGAAGTACAGGGAAAGTGTGTCACTGCTCCTCTCTGGACAGCTCATGCAGGCTTTTGGAATGTGGAGACAGGAGGCTGACAAACATCCAAGTTGTGATTCAGTCCCAGGTCTGGAAGAAGGCACATACACAGATCCAGAAGCTGGGAAATACCCCTGGATCCCACAGAAAAAGCACAAATCTGAAACTGAAATTAGCAGACGGATTGGTGAACCAGTAATCCAGACAGTTTTTGAAAAGCCAGTGTTCTTTGAGAGCCTACTTTTTCACCAGTACCTTCACCAGAAACCTGTAGCACAGAGCAGCTTGGGATGCTCTACACAGCCTGCTGGAGAAGGATGCATTTGGGGCAAAAGAGTGGCCTTCATCCAGTCTAGCAAAAGGGACATGGAATCACATTACTGTCTCTGTCTACATTCCCATTGTTGAGATATTTTCACATGAGCATAAAAACAGAGGCATCACATAGAGACCAGGAATTGTATCAGGGGTAATGATCAGGTGGAACAACTGGCAAGGAGATCAAATTGAGAACCTAGTTCTATTTTATCTCCTGTTTTTTCTGTCCTCAATGTCTAAAGTATGCCATGTGGGGACACTGGGCAGTGTCAGTGTCATTCTCTGTCACTAGAGCCAGCAGGAGTTATTCAGACATGAAGACCCAAAGAATGGGATCACAGCTCTGCATACAACGTTCAAGATGGTTGCACAGAGATGTGCTCAGATATCCACCCCTGAAAATAACACTGAACATGAAGAAGAGGATTAATCCAAGTATGTGCCAGCTCCCAGTGATGCGAGGCCGCTCAGGGCAGGATCTGCACTGCAAGGCCCTGGCTTTTCAGGACAGTGAGCTCAGGGTGGGCTACCCTTACCTGGAGCTCAGAGTCATGTTCTGTAAGATGAAATATGCTTTTTTTCCAACTTGCAGCACTTTTGCTAGAGGAACTCCCACTTAATACTGCAAATTCCTAACACCAGGAATGTGTCTGTTAACAAGTATTGGAGGAAGGCATCTCTGAGCCCCCATGGGCAAACTGCTTCTGATGATGCCATTTCAGAAGACCCAGCCATATGTGCAATATACAGAATATTATTCCAGGAATGTCAACAGCATCGGGACCGAGACATCTCCCGAAAACACTTAGAAGGAAACAAAGGCAATCACTCATTTTCTCTCAGTGCTCATACCTAGGTTATGTAACATGTCCTGGTCACTATTATTTTTGTCTTCCCATCCTATCCCTGTGGCAGATGGTTCACCTTGTGTTAATTTGACTTATAAGATTTCTGGGATAGAGAATGTATCTCGCTGTGCTTGCGGTGCGTACATCTGGCATTTCCTGGCTTTCAAGTGCTTGACTATGCAGCCTAAATAAATACAGTTTCTGTACAGAGACATTTGTAATACATTTGTATTGCTATATTTATATTAATAATGTATCATTAAACATTGGAGAAAAGTAATTTGAAATGCAAAATGAAGAGAGAGGTGCATACAAAAAATTATAAGGCTGTAAAATGTAGAAAATTGCAATATATTCAAAAGGTAACTGAATTAGGTTTTGCAGAATGACTTCTACATGTAGAACTTTTAATTTTCAAGTGTCTGACTTTGCAACTTGTTTCTTAACATAAATTTTTTTTGCATGTTTCATTGTTTTTAATGTAATTCCCCATTTTTTTCCCCTGGAGTGGAAAATGATGAAGAACAAATTATATGTAACTGTAGCAACCTGCTGCCAGTTGTGAGAAGGACCTGAACCCCGGGCACAGACACAGAGGATGGGACTTGGCTCCAGATTCAGACCCCAAAATTTGGGTGGTGCTGAAATAGCTGTCTACACATGAAACACTTACCTATCCTGCCACTGTAGTCATTGGGATCTACAGGACTGCCCTAAAATGGGATGTCTGGTGAATTCACAGCTCTCCAGGTCATGTGGCTCTCCAGTGACAGTAACAGGAGCTGAGACATTCACTCCACCTGCAGGTACCTGTAGTGGGGATAAAGAGGAGCATCTGAATCTATTCCTTAATCATGGATTTCTGGTGCTGTATTACACACTCTAGGGAACCCCATTTACTCTCCAGCCACCTCTCCAGAAGATTGTGGGTCTCCTGCTTTTCCTTCAGACCTAGAGAAATCTGCAGGAGAGCAGAGGATGTCTGAAATAGCAGAAGTAGTTTTTGGACAACGGAACTGAGCCCCGAGTGTCCCCTCCAGGCTGGGGAATGGATATAGCCGGGACTGCCGTGTTCAGCTCTCTCCTTGCTTACCCTCTGGAGACAGGAGGTCCCTGCAGCATCTGTGGGGAGTGAGGAGCTGGAGGGAAGAAGAGGAATGCTGGTGTTTAACATGGTGCCCCAGAAAAGAAGGTGTTCTGCTGCTCTGTATGGGGCTCAGAATGGTTGTGCAGGGAGAGGGAAGGCCCCCGGCCTCTTTCTCTTCTCATCACTGATTGCTTCAGCAGAGATACTGAGGCATCCCAAGAGGAGTAAGATGAGTGGTTCTGCTACAGCCACAGCCTACCCTCAGAAAGCTGATGGCTGGCAAGGAAGCAAGTCTTTCCCAAAGGTTAAAATTAAGGATGATATTTTGGGGACAATATACTTCTTCGCAAAAACCTAACAAGAATTTCACTCTTTCAGCCAAAAGGCTTTGCTGCTGCTGAAAATCCAGCTCCTCTCACCCCCCCAGCAAAACACTGAATATATCAACATTTCTGGTGAAACATCATGACGGTCTTTTGTAATAGAAAGCATTAAGCAATGTAAAATGACAGGGTCCTTATCCACGCCTCTTGAATTAATCAGAAAGTGGTATAGGCTTTTAAGAGAGGATAATGAGGATAGAGTTGCTTATCACAGACATGATGTCATTTACATGGGTGCCTGACAGGCAAATCATCTTGCAAGTGGTGAGTATTGCTGTGCCAAGCCCCTGTGCTGGTTTGTGTGATGCTCACTGAGCCTGGAATGCAAAATCAGCCACTCTGATGGAAACCGCAGACTCTGTGAACTATTTTCATAAGACACTAATGAGATTTTGCTTTGGGTTTATCAGTACAAAATGGAAAGCCCAAAGATGATAGACAGGACAATTGCTGCCTCCCAAAAATACAGCTACATCCACATAAACCAGAAGTTCAGGTTTACCAAGAACTAAAAAATTGGTTAAAAATTAATTTAAATGGGGCGTCACGTGATTTGATACAAGTCTGACCCTGTGGTGAATTAGAATGTGCCAAGTTTATGTATGGACATCCCTTCTTAGTCATGCTACAGGCATGTCTACAGCATCACAGTTTGATGTTCTGTGTCCTCTTGGCTGACGAAGACCGGCTGCCACATTCCCAAAATGTACACAGCTGACAGGTGGTCACCTCCATGACTGTGCCATCCAGGAACATATCCTGACACAGAGTCTTGCTTGTGTCCTGTTTAACTGCAGATGACACGCTCACCCAGTTATGTTCAGCCTAGGGATGAGACTTCAGCGAGATGTCACACCCTCTCTATTAATGGCATCCTCAGCCACATGTCACCACAGCAGCTGAGAGCCTGACTTGTTCTGAAAGGGGATATTAAAACACCAGTTCTGCTTTCTCCCAGGGTGCTAGGACTTTATCCCAGCTTCCTGCAATCAGAGGTTTTGTGTTTCCCTATGCTGCTTCCAAACTGCTGTGTTTAAGTGCTGCTAATGATAGCTTTTGGTACCCTTGTTGCTGGGCATTTGCACCAGCAGCTGTGCAGGAGCTGGAACAGACTCGTGGCTCTGCCATGGCAGTGGCAGAGCAGCCCGAGTCAGAGGGCTTGTCTTGCAAGCTTCCTCAGCATGCCAGCTATGAATGGCTGTATTTTTCTTCATGTGTAGTCTCTATATGATCAGGGCTAGAAAGCAGTTCAGAGGTGTCTGGGAAGTGGGCTGGACAGTGTGCTCCAGCTGGAATGACCCATGAATCCATCTCTGTGTGATGCTGAACTCAGCTGGGGCTGAGGCCAAACAGTGAATGAGTCCTCTCAGGCACCAGTGTGAAACTGAAGCAAAAACCACTGCACATTTCTGCCTGTGTTATAAATAATTGATATCTGACCCGTCAAAAAGTCTCTGGGAAAGTCCCTGGTGTTGTCTACCTTTCTACTTCTCAGCTGCCATATTTCAGACTTTGGAAGATGGGGCCATATGATAATGGACCAACTTGTTATGCTGCGTGTTTGTGAAAGGCCACTGTGACCTCTGCAGAAAACTATTGGAGTGCTATAAGAAATTAAATAATCTTAGCCATAAAATATGAATGAGTTAAAAATTCACAGTTCTTTGTTTAAATGTTGTGTTTTCAGCAGAGCACAGAGCTGCCCAGAGTGTGCTATTAAATCACAGTTAGGCAGAATATTATATACTGATGGAAAACCATAACAGCAACAGCAGAAGAGCTGTGGTATGGAACCAAATCAAACCATGTATTTTGTAACAGCTCAAATGCACCCTGACTCTGACTGATTACTACATTACTGCTGGAGCTGCTGCATGGACATGCTGGGAATGTATAAAGAGTCGCTCTGCCTGTTACTCAAACCCTTTTCTCTGTGGAATGACATTTTCCCATTTTTCAGTCTCCAGCACTCCTTCCTTTCTCTTCAGATGTGCTTAATTATTCAGGCCCATTTAACTATTTGTCCTACTGCAGAATGATTCATACCTCAAGACTCAACACAGGAACTGTCATACCAAGACAAAAAGTACGATGCCATCCAAGACACCCTCTTCTCAACAGGTTATCCCTTCATTTTCTAGTGGAAAGCCCTTTTGTTTGGTTTTATCTTACCAGCAAGACACAAGCTTTACTGTTTCAAAGTATTGGTGGATTTTTCTGTAGCTACTGGGTACAGTATCCAGCTATTTCTGTCTCCTATTTTGTCCTTGTCTTTTCCATGCATTACTCCTTACAAGCACAGAGCCACACTGGCTGCCATCAGTTCTCCATGTTTTTCCTCCTATACTGTTAAAGGCTTTTCCAGTCCCCAGTCTTGCCATTCTCAGCGTGCTCAGAACCACCCCTCTAGTGGAGAGAAGAAAGCCCTTTCCAGGTATTTTGGCTTTTCTGGGACAAAAAAATATTGTACAGCTTTTTTTTTTTTTTTTTCCCTCCCCCACAGAAAAATAACTGACTTTTGGCTTCATGCGTAAATCAAGACAAGAGTGGAGCAATGGTCATTTGTCTGGGTCTGCCTCTCTGGCCTCTTCCTCAGGGACTAGACCAGAGGAACTGGTTGATGGCTGTGTGTTGCTTCCTAACTTTCTAAATTTATGTTTTCTTCCTACAGCTTCTCTGGAAAAAGATACTGCCTGAGGCCATGAAGGCTCTATAGCACCCTGAATTGTGCCTCCCCTGGGGCAGAGGGATCTCAGGGGACAGCTGGGTTAGGAGAGAGTCTGAGGAGACTCCTGGTCCTCCCTGCACTCCAGTATAAACACAATGGTCTCCTTTTCCTCAGATTCATTTGCAGCAGCTGTGCTATTTGTCTGGCAGAGTGTGGTCGCTGAGCCTTTCAGATATTACCCAGTACTCCCAGAACAGAGTTACTGGCAGCACACAGATTTGAGAATTTGAGAAGCTATGGGCATTTCTTGCGTTAGCCTCTGTAGACTCACCAAAACTGTCGGTGGAAGAGAAACATCCAGTAGAGAAATTTATTACAACCTTTTGCTGTCTGAGCATTGATCCTATCAGGTTTTAAAGATGAGCAGCTGAGCATGCAACTCTCATCCTTTCCCCTAAATCCTCGTTATGGCTTTTGGAGTATAAGGGTTTTTTTCATGTTAGCTGGCTACAAATACTAGGACCCTGTTCTCCCTGTCTGCTGGGGAAATGGGGAATGAGGTCCTTCTGAATTCCTCACAGAGTAAGTGCTGTTCTTCTCTAGACTGTGGAAACAACCCAGCACACATCGGGCAGAGCAGGTATGATAATGACAATGGGGAATGCAGCAAATACATGGGGAATCCAGCAAATGCAGTTTCCTCAGTGGTGGTCCCGGTAGTCCTTGCAGCACAGGCACTGCTTTTTCTCAATATTCCTGAGGAAGCAGGACAAAACTGGGAGAAGTGCAGCTCTCTGCCTCTTTCCATGAGCACACACACACAAAATCCATGTCATGAGTCAGTGAAGACAGACAGAGACCAAGCAACATCCATTCAGCCCAGCCATGACTGACATATCTCACAATATACAAGCCCTCTATTTGAGCCCTCCACATAGAGTTCAGCCAAATCCCCAAAGATTTTCAGTCATAAATCATTAAAAAACCAGAATTTATTTTCCTTACCTTGAAAAGAAATTAAGAAATTGGCATGAGTTCAGAAGACAGAAATTGAATGAGTTTTGAAAGTAAGATTGGGGGCAGGTTAATCTTAAGACCAAGCTGTTTCCAAATAGGCAGAACCTCATGGTAAGTTTAATGTAGCAGCTGGTGGGAAAACCACACCATTCAGTGCAAAGAAAGGAAGGGAGGAGACGGGAAGAAAGAAGGTGCACCACTGGGTATAGAAGGTGGTGCAAACATTACTCTGGTTTCTAGGCATAAAGAAAATCTCATATTTCTGTAATATCCAGCTTCAAGTAATATATACCTTTTGCCATTAACACAGACTTTTGCAAACTGAAAGAAATCAGTATGTTTTCTATACAGACTAAGAAACAAAAGTTAAAAATAGCCCACAGAGTCAAATAATTCTGAAATTCAACAATTAAATTGCACTTAGTACTTGCACAATACGTAATTTCAGAGCAATGCCTGAAGAGTAATAAATAGCCATCATAAAAGCTGAAAGAGTATATAAATATTATCCCTGGTTTATAAATTTGAGAAAAAGGGGAGGGACAATAATTGAAATGCCTGAGAGTACTGAGGAATTCTAGGAGAAACAAGATGAGAAATCTTTGAACATCATCTCCACAGGTCAGCAAAACGGGCTGTCCTTCACTCCACTGGAAGGTGAGCACAGATGACCACCAGTGGGGAAAGGGGGAACATTCCACTACTGCTGGCTGCTTTAAACAACTGCAGGAATGGTGGGCAATGACACAGTGGATTCTTTGCCTCCCAGTCCCAGGGTCAGATAATAACATCCCCATGCATCACCCTTCTGCAAAGGAAGCATGGTTCACTTACCAGCAGCTCAGGGCAGAGCTGGACTCAATTAGCTCTACATTAAAAACTACTTTTCTTAGAAAAAAAAAATCTATGTTAAACATTAATTCTGGAAAACAAGTTAGCTATTACACAAGAGCAGAGCACAGAACAAAAGGACTTTATACACACAGACAAGTTTGTGAACAAACAGTAAAATCCAGGCCCCACTGAAGTTAGTAGGATCAAGATTTTGTCTGCTTGGCTTTAATGAATTTAATAATTTGTCCACAGATTCTCAGCCTGTAGAGGACACCATATGGTTCACCACTCTTGTTATTAAAGCACAGGGACAAGGAAAATGATGGAGGACTTCCATTTCCTAGGATAGGTTAGTAATAATACAATATTTCCATCACCCTGTGAGGAGGTGACATAAGTGCTTCACTAGCCATCCCTGCTAAACCACATATTTCTCCTTCAGCACTGCTCTCAGAACTGTTATGGCAGTATTTATACTCTGCCAGAATCACTTCTCTGTGAGTAAAAAATGGTTATACAAGCAGGCAGCACAGCAGCTGCACATAACTGTGTGCTCCTCTTCATGTGGACTCCCAATATTTTGTTTCCAAAGGCTGGCCCACGGGGCATCTCTGTCAGGTTTCTGCCCTCATGTGAACAGGCTGGTGGCTCCAATCACTAAAGCAGAAGCTGTGCAGACAGAGCCTGGCTGTAATTGGGCTTTCTAATTTTAAAGCCACACTACATTACCACTGGTCAAATTCTTCAAGGCACTGAAATCGATCTCTGCAGTAAAGCTGCACCCACAGATGCTGCCCATGTGATCCTATTTAAATTGGAGCACCACAGAAAAGACAAACTATTGTGATTGCTTTTATTCCACTCTCTACAACAGATATTTTCCAGCCTGGTGGGTTGATAGGTGAGAAAAGCAGAATAATTCTTGACTGTCTTAACTGTGTCAGCAGAGCCTCTGGTGCAGATCCAGCTACACTGGCAAGAGTTCATGTTTTCTGAGATAGTTTGGCTTTCTCATAAAATATAGCTTTGCTTTCTTTAGGAGCACAAAGAGCAGAAATGGTGATACAGCCACACACACAAGAACAAATTGTGTTCAAATCACTGTACCTGTGTTACTGTGCAAGAAAAGTCCTTCTAGGGCCAGCACAGCTTCTGACTGCCACACATGAGCTTTGAGAAACTTGAGCAACTGTTTTAATGTGTGACCAGATCCAGCTGTCACTCACTCCCAGTTACAAAGGTTACCACCCCCTTAGAAATGCGAGGCGAGGGAAATGTCATCTCTTCTTTGGTGGCTCCATATTTTGATCCACGGCATTAGTTGAAGGCCTCAATGTGCAGGATTGGGAGTGGGAGGAGATGCAGGTGGGTGCACGTCTCCTTCTGCTGACTCTTAAAAGGTTGTGACTTTGAACAGAGGGACAGAGCAGGCAGCTGGAGGCTATAACATCTTAAACTGCCACAGCAAGGGTTACTATCTGACAAAACCCTTTGTAATGAAATTGTATACATTGACTTGAGAAATACAGATGTCAATATCATCTGCTAAAGCACCAAGAAATAGGGGAAATAGGTGGTAAATTTCCTCTCTGTGCCAGCATTGCCCCAGGATTTCTGTGGCTGAAACCAGGACTCAACCCTGGTGCTTTCTCTTTCGTGCTTTCCATTTTGAGTCAGTCTCTAGCAAGGGAGGGGTGATGTTTTTTCCAGCTTTCCTGTGCTTGCTGTTAAGGAGATCTGCAGATTGGGCTTTTCTGATGCTCACCTGTGTGAGCAGGAACCGTACAACCCTGGGACCTGTTCTGATAGACACCTGAACGTGCAAAGAATCTCTCTGATTACCCTGACCCATCTCTGCTTGGAAGGTGAGAGTGATGGAGCCAGAAGCAGAAGGGGCAAGAGCAAAATTGCTCAAGTTAAGGGTAGTCAGTGCCTTGTCCCAAAGCACCCTGGGTCCTGCTCTGTGACTGCTTTTGTTATTACTGACATATTGCAGGGAACAGAGCCTCCTGCTGCTTCCCAGATGAGACTCAGACTCCCTCTTGCTAGCTTTCCTGCTGAGCCCGTGAGGTTTGGGAGCTAGACCCCTTTAAGGATTGCAGAGGGATCCCCTGCCAGCAGGAGGGTCAGAGGATTCCTCACGCTCCCTCCCTGGCTCCCCTCCATGCTGAGGTTGGCATGCTCTCATATCAGACAAAACCAGATCTTCTCAGGCTGAGGAAAGCACAGAGGCAAAGCTGTTTTCATTCAAGGCACATTTTCCACTCCCTAGTCTTATTATATGGTGAGATGGAAGATGAAGAAAAAGATGAGCTAATGCCATTGCCTTTTCTTTAAAAAGCTGCTGATCCTCCTCAGAAAAGCAGTACCTCTGGTGGAATGAGTCATCCAGCATTTCCTTCTCATTTCTTAAATTATCAATAGAGAGAAAGAAAGATGTTCAATCAAAGATGCTGAATTAATATCTGGAAGCTTCTAGGGGTGCCTTCTGCCCTCTGTAAACGGTAGAGAGAATTTGCTTTAGGAAGGCTGGAATAAATGTTTCTATACCATGGGCTAGAGATCTGAGAAGCAGGCTGGTGCTGACCTAAATTAGATCATAGAATCATAGAATATTCTGAGTTGGAAAGGACCCACAAGGATCATCAAAATCCAACTCCTGGCTCCACACAGGACAGCTCCAAGAATCCCACAATGTGCCTGACAGCTCTGTCCAAACACTTCTTGAGCCCTGTCAGGCTTGGAGCTGTGACCACTGCCCTGGGGAGCCTGTTCCAGTGCCCAACCATGCTCTGGATGAAGAATCTAATATCTGAGTGCTTGTTTATGCTTGGGTAACACCCACTCCGGAAGACACAGTGTAGGAGTACATCTATGGTGCTCCAGCCACTGACTGGACCTCAGCTCATGGGACAAGTCCGATTCAAGTGAAACCCCTGCATGTCCTGTACTAAGGGGGAGGGATTCTGGCTGTCAGAAGACCACCACTCTGTTACCAGCTTCTGCCTCTGCTACTCCTCCTCACGGGCTGATGTGAACAAAGCCTAAATGAGGTGGCATTTACCAGGCAGTTTGCTCCTTTCCCTTGTGGCTCACCGTGCTCCTTTCCTCCCTTCTCTCTTACCACTGTTTTCCTTCTTGCTCTTCCTCCCACTCAGCAAGCTGCTTGCTTTCCAAGGATAGCTTTGCCCTGAAGGTCGGAGCTGCTGCTAGCAGCTGTTTTATTTCTTATTAGTGTTTGAGAAGTTCCCTCCCTGCCTCCTAGGTCT
Source organism: Dryoscopus gambensis (assembly GCA_013389985.1). Classification (NCBI taxonomy): domain Eukaryota; kingdom Metazoa; phylum Chordata; class Aves; order Passeriformes; family Malaconotidae; genus Dryoscopus; species Dryoscopus gambensis. Next base: position 132,834 of record WEIT01008587.1, on the reverse strand, counting down.
GCCTGCAATCCCTGCAATGACATATCTATAAAATATCTGCACCTCCAGTCTAATGACACAAACTAGATTTCAAGGCTATTGAACTAACAGGGTATCTTAGCAACAAATATTTATTTTAATAACAGTATTCCCAGCCATGTTAAACAAGCACCTACTTCCATAGTCAGAATGCCCTAGAATATTTTATTTTGTACCACAACCCACCTTCTGTTGACTCATTTTCACTTTAAAGAGTTACTAAAGTCAATGCCATTGTCCCAGAGAGGTTGTCCTTGGTGTCTTCCCAATATTTTAGAACAATACCCAAAAGAAGCAGGTCACTGCGCTCCTGCTAACCACCTACACAGATTTGATGTGGGGGCCTTCCTCTCCCAGCCTGCTAGAAATTTCTTGTTGCTGCTTCTGGTGATCTGCTCAGAGGAGTTGTTGAACCAATTTCTTGCATTGTCTGTTTACTGGATATCCAAAGACTGCAGCACTCCAACCCAGCAAGGACCACCAGGCTGATGCCTGCTCTTGTCACAGTCAATCCCTGACTCACATCCTCTCCTTGAAACTGTCAGGAAGCAACAAGTGACATCCCAGCAAACCTCCCTGCTACCACACGTTCGTGTTGCTCACCCAACTTGCCATGAGGCTTTACCGTCCATTTCCTCTGGCCCTTATTAGGATTCCAGGAAGGATTTTTCTTTAAAAGAAATTTCCAATTTCCTCTCGAAAATTAGCTGTAGTGGAAACATTCACATATCAGAAATAATGGCTAACATAACCACCTAGCTTTACTGTTTTATTGTCATTGTACATTTTGCAATTACCTTTTCCTCTCCCCTGCTAGCTAAGCCAAGAGACTGACTGTGACATCAAACCATAATTTGTATGGTCACCATTATAAATTTATGAAAGCAAGTAATAGTTTGTCTTATGGAATAAAATAACACAGCATGAAATTAGAGTAGCTTATCTTCATATTCCTTGGACAGCACATTGTTGCTCCCTGATGGGTTGAAAGCTCTTTCTTTTGATAAACTCACTAGTATCTGCCTTTGTACTCTCCTAGTGAGATATTTTAGTGACAGAAACATCCAGAAATATTTTTCTCAGCATCTCTCTGTAGAGGATAAACCCAGACCTTTTTGTCCCCAGCACTCACTGGGGTTCAGTTTTGTTTCAGGAAGAGAATACAGTGGTCATCAGAAAGCTCAGCCTCTCCTGGTGCACATTTACCAGGGGATTGTTGAGCAATACGCTCTCCAGGTCTCTCCATTTTCCCCCGTATTGCCTCCTGTTAATTTGTGTGTCAGCAGCAGTGAATCCAGTGGCATCTGAGCAGTTTTGCTCCAGGGATTCAGAATGATCCAGCCTGGGCCAGTGAGCACTTTCCTGGCTCCTGGGGATGGTCCAGCACAGGCCAGAGTGAACTTGCCCAGCTCCCAGACACAGCCGCGGGCTCCTCACTGAATTGCTTCTCTTCCAGGTTGACTTTAGTCCAAGTATTTTCTCTCTTGCTCCTACCACCCTCCTCCCCCAGGTACAAATGAATGTTTGTGTACAGCTCAAGGAGAAACACCTTTCACAGCTTCATAAAAATAAATTATGTCAGCCTGCCGCTGAAGTAGTCAGGAAGTTCTGCTGAGGACAAAAGCTGTTCTAAAGCTGCCATCATGCAGTATTTAGCAATCCCACATGTTCTAGAAGGTAGATCTACTATCCCCCAAACTGTGTACATGGACAGGGAAACTGGTAATGACACCCATCTCCCTGAAACAGCCACAGGACTTTAAAAAATGTTACGGCAAGAATCCCTGTTTACACCTGGCTAGCTGAGCACTACTTATGTTGAAAGAGGAATATTGCTCACCTCTCTCATTCTTGCTTGGTAAGGGTCTAAGTCCAGACCAAACAGGTGGTGCAACCTGCCCTGCTCCCCCGATGAGTGAAAGGAGTGTTTTGGGTAGGATGCCAGACACTTTTGGTCTGAAAGCAACTCTTCCTCTGATTCTCTTAGCATAACTTCATTAGTGACAAGGACTGAGAATGAAACTGACAGCCTGATCATTTGATTTGATTGCTTATTGTGTTAATTTGGTACAGAAGCACTTTGAAGCTATTAATCTATTGATTCATTTTTACTTGAGAACATAATTTGATTACTGTATTTTTTGCATTTTATTAGCTTTGTAAATAAACTAAGTAGCATGATTGCTTTCAATTTATGTTTGTTCTATTATTCAGTTTGATAAATTCTATAAAAAAGGCCACTGAGCTGGTTAAGTTAGACCATTCCAAAGGCAAGCCTGCCTACCATGGCAAAGGCAAGTCCATCCATGTGGCTCTTCTTCCACATTATCCATATACAACATACACAGCTGTTCTCTGTCCATCAGCACTACCCACTCCCCTATTCATAAAGCACAGCTGGCTACTCCAAATGCACCACAGTCCTATTTTCTGATGTCTGAGCCACATTTTTTGCAGCAGCATTAACCAACCTTTGCCAATGTCCCTCTAAGCCAGTACCAGCCCAAAAACACACTCCAGTTTTTTTAGGTGGAGCTCTTCTCCCCATTCACCCAGTGAAGCTGCTCATATGTATGCACATTCAGCCCTATAAATTAGGGCAACCTGAATTCATAAAAGCAGGCAAGCTGTTGGTGTTTTGGGCTGTTTTTAGCACTGCTGCACAGCTGAAGCAGGAAAAATGGATGGAGGCTAGGCATTTAACTTGCTGCTCTCCAAACACAAATCACTTTTTACCATTGCCAAAATGTTAATTTCCAATCTCAGATTCTAAGAGAATCTGACGCCTGTTGTAAGGCAACACCTCTTGGGGTAAATTTGCTTTTTACGGGTCTCAAAACAGGAGATGCCATGAAAGCTGTAGTGTTGAGTGCTGCTTCATAAACTGGCCTAAATTTAGGTTTTGTTATTTACAGCTAGAGCAGCAGTGCATTTCAAAGCCCTGGTTGGATAGTAGCTAGGAAATTGAAGATGAGAGATCTGACCTTTAAAAATGTGACCTCTTTGTCTAATGAAAGCGTAGCCACCTCTTCGTCCTCCCTCCTACGAAGGCCGACCTTCACCCTCCAGACTTTGCAACATCATCACCCTCAATGTGGCCTGGGAGAATGAAACATACTTCCCTCTAGAGACTATCAATGTTTTTTGATCATAGACACTGACAGTGAGTCACCAATTAAATAATCGGTTAAGTATAAAGCTGGAAATTAGCTGGGAAAATGATGGAGAAAGATCTCATCAAATATTTGTGCCTAAGCAGACAGAAGTCCTGCTCAGCCAGGCTTAATTCCCTTTGTGTTTCAGCAAACATTTGAATTGCTGCTGTTTGTTCACGGGAAAATGTGAAGAGGGACTGTTCGTCAGTGCTTGTACACAGACAAATCCACTCTGCAGGAATTGATACCAACGTGGTTTAACCCTCACGGTGTGGGCAGGGGGTGTTTGGGAGAGTGTGAGGAAGCACAGGGAGATCAGGGAACAAAGCAGCCAACACTTTTAGTCCAGACCCACATGACGGATGCCTGGCAGTGGTGAGGAAGAGGAGGAATCCTTGAGAAGGGGTGAAGTCCTTGACCAGAGACAAGCTGTTTGTGGTCCTGAGCAGGAGCACAGAATGAGGCGCCAGAGCTGGAGCTGGGCTGAGGGGGGCAGCTAAGCACACACTCTTTATGTGCACTGCCCCACTCTAGCTTTGACCTTAACGATCACTGAGATGGACTTGTGTGGTAGGGAGAGGGAAACACTGATAACTATTTAGCACATGGTTCAAAATCTGACTCCTGTCTGGGTGAAATGGACAGCTACCAGCCCTGCTGTCCAGAGATAAGTGTGGAAAGAGAATTGGGTGTCTTGGCAAGATTTCTGCTGGAGCTGAATTCAAACAGCAAACTAATGCATCACTTGCAACTCTTCAATCCTTACCACCCTCTTTGCTATCTTGAATCAAAGTCCTCTGTCTTCCAGAGTTCTTATTTTAACTGAGACATTTTTCCTGAAGAGCAACTCTCCAATTTAGGGGCAGGCAATAAATTAATAAAAAGGTAGGTATAAATCATCACTCATGACTTGGAATAGCTCTGCAATTATTCGGGTCTGTAAGGCTCAGCTAATGTTTCTAATGTAATATTCTGCCATGAGATTTAATTTGCCTCATACGAGTCATTTAGTAACCTAAGCATAGATGCAGAACTGACAAATACCTATTAGACCAGTATGTCCAGATACAGTGGGGTGGATTTGTCCATCACTAGGTATTATGGCAACACTGAGCAGATGATTTTGGGTAGGTAGCCTCAGCTGTAAACTCTATTTAATTACATGTTTGTTATTCTCTTATTGTATCTGTCTTCCACTGAGCCATGTGCATCATGAGCTCTCTCACATGAGATTTCTGGGTACAAACAACTAATTTACATTGAGTGGTTTTCTTAGTCATCTGCCTGTTATGTTCCCATCTGGATATAATTCCACACCATGGACTGGGCCTTTTTCGGTGGATCTGAAGTGGCTCATCATCACTCCAGGAGCTTATGACTGAGGTATAAGATACCACTGAGGTCATAAAAACCACAGAAGGTTATAGCAACAATTACCACACATCCACTTATTTTAATTGAATTGTCCACAACATTCCCAACACACCTCCATGTGTTGTTGTTTTTGTGTGTTAGAAATGATATTGCACTTTTCATAAGGTAATAGCAATTACCAGAACTATGGTTGGTGTTTGCTTTAGGCAGCACTGTCTCTTATGTTAGCCCTCAGTTTTCCTCTCAGCAATTGTCATGGTGCACCTGAATGTGATATTCTTCTTGGTCACAAAGTCCTTGACTATAAAACTGGTTAAAACTGGCTTCAGTCCACAGTAACTTGTCATAAAAAAAGCTCTTTCAACCAAAATCAATGGGAAAGAACCTACTGGTTAAAGAGAAAAACGTAAATGGAATTGAAAAGCAAAAGCTAAGAGGGGAGGGTATTCAGTCAAGACCTGACACTCTGTGCCTGATCTCTGCTTTTCTTTGCCACCTTTATCCAGATAGGAAAAAGTGATGCACTTCTTGCTGTACCACCTGCATGTTACCCAAGGAGATAAAATTCCTCAATTAAAAAAATGAAATGCAAGGCTGTGTGCTTTCAGAGCTAAGCCTCATTTTTTAAATTCAAACTCCTCACATCTTAAGGCAAAATAGCATGCAGCTATTTAATCTACAGCTTTCTTATCCCTGTGTTTTGAATTAATATTAACCAGGAACAATTCTACTGGAAGAAAAGACTGAACACCAGTGTTGCAGAACACACTCCTGGATGTGTACATGTTTCTGAAGAAACTATCAGCATTTCCTTTTCTTGTTTTATTGTGCCTAACTAGAGGTAACTCCCAAAAACTCAGATGAGCCTGGCACCATACAGCCCTAAACTTCACTTGTCATCTACCTTCGTGACTTAATTTCTCTCTGCCCTCTTTCTACTGCACTTTGGAATAAAACATGGCTTTAATAAGAGTTGATTACAAAATGCCCTGATCCCATCCTGCTTAGATTGCATGAATGGCCTATTGCTGGACTGTTCCGAACTTGACCCTCATTCTGCATCCAAATTCAATGATACAGCCATTCATCAGCTTGATTTTGGCAGTGTTATACATGCCCTCTGAAACATTATTTTTGGCAGCCTCTCAAAGCACGAGTGACTTTCAGCATACAAATCTCATTTGCTGCATCGTCTCCTTCATGATCCTTGATCAGCAGGAGCTCAGGACCTCGGCTGACTAGCACAAAACCAAAAATAGTGTGTTTGTCAGCGCAAGTCTGAATAACCATTAATATGTAACCTCAGTGACAACAGTTGGTACGTGCATCTGTGCTGCTGGTTGTTGGTATGTGCTCTGTGACTGCTTTTCTCCACCTGTGTTCATGGGAGCTGGTCAGCAGGAGGAAGGTGCCCTAAAAGCACTTGCATCTGGTCCCTAAATCAAGCAAATGTTGCAGTTAAGTTGATTTGTCCCACCAAGGACTGTCTGGAGATGGTAACTGCAAAGAGGAAGCCCCTAAATCAGGGCCTTTTCTTGGCTAGAGAAGCAGTACTAATGACTCTGTGTATTTTTTAAGCTCTGGGAAATTTTAGAAGCATTTCTATTTTTTTTGATGGCCTGGAGTTGAATGTTAGTTACCCCTGTGCTACCAGTGGAAAAATGGCAGCACAAAACAGGCCCGAGGCTTTCCCTGCCACTCAGATTTTCTCCTTGGAGGACCAGTTCTCAGGCTTTTTCTAAGATTGCTGGATCTCACCTCTTTAAGTTCTTAAAGCCTCCAGAGATAAGTACAAGGTGCCCTGTGATCCTTGTGGGCAAGGTGTGAGTGTCCCTGCAGCAGCTCTTTGGGAAAGCAGTAGGAAGTATTTGATTGCTGCAGTGCCTTATATAACCCAGCAATACCCACATGCAAAGGCACCTGATCCCCCCAAAACTGAAGAAATCTTGTGGGGATCTGCTCAAGTCCACTGAAGAACAAGTGACACCACTGCCCCCCAAATACCCCTCTTCAGACACTCCTGCAGGGGAAAAACTGGAGGAGCTGCCTGGACACTGGCACTGTCCTTTACTCCCTCAGAGGGAAACCTCAGGACAAAAAGTGATTCAGCAGAAGATGATGCAGTGCAGGAGTGATTTGCTTGGCAGAGACCCCACTGCAGGTCTAAAGCTGCTGCTCTACAGCACCTCTGTCACTGAAAATGAGTAAAACCAAAACCTTTGCCTCTCACAGAAGGCAGATACTAAACACAAAGCCACCTAGCATTGATTGCTCTTAGATAATATCCTAACCTAGCAAGTAGGAGTCAGCATTCCTAGCAATAGCCCACAGCTTTGTTCTTCCAGCTGGGCTAACTGGAGTCCTTGTATTCCTCAGTGCTTTGAGAGCTGAACCCAGCCCTTGCCAGAGCAAGCCTTTGTGCCCTTTCAGTGAAAGGAAAAACAAGCACTCAGACCGCAAGTGTGATTCTTCACTGAGTTGTGCATATTTAATGCCAGTAAATAACTGTAGTAAAATCTGTGTTCCAAGCCAGTAAAATCCATTTTGTGATGATGAGGGATCAGGCTCAGTAAAACATATCCAGAAATTAAACGAGTAAAACAGAGCAAACAGCTCAGTCCTGTCAAGGTAATTTGTGTCCTGTTAACCACAAGAAAAGAAACCAACCCAACATGCACAAGAGACATCTGGAAGTGAAAATTAACTAAAACCAGACTAACGACATGAACAAGAGAGAAATACAGCCTCCAGATCTGCATAGCTGAGCCTGATATATATCACAAACTAAATTGCTTTGGGTTTTTGTTTTTAAAAGAAACAAATCAGAGAGGAAATTTTCCATTTAAAGCTGTAACTTCTCGATTCAGACATTTGTGAGGGCATAAAAGACACAATCACAGAGAAAAAAAATCAGAGAAAAAAAGAGCTCTACATGCATGTTGGTCCCAGAACTAATTGAATAACAATAACCTTTATTTGAGACTCATTTTGGTTGCCAAAATTCACAAATAATATTATTTACAATCTGGTGTATGACCACCTGCAGATTTAACGGAATTAAAAAAATACATACTAACATATACACACATAAATTTGGAAAAAAAGAGTTTTAATTTTAAAAATGCCAGTTAAGCACGCATATTCTGCCCCTGTTGCAATATTGTCTTACACTGAGAGCATTTGCTCTTGGTTGTGAAAGAATTTCTGGGGTTTGTGCATTTCCTCTAAATTTGTGAGAAAGGCTGTACATGCTCCTAGCTGAAGAAAATCTGGGCATGGTTTTCACCTCATTGCTGACCTTGACTATTCTCTTGTCTATCTAGCTATGAAATCTTCATCCAAACTGCAGTGGGATCTGCCATCTGTTTGATTCCTCTGCAGATCTGGGCAGAGCAGTTTTATGATCTGCTTCCATGCCTATAATAGAATTTTTATAAAGGTGGCAAATGCTACTGCTTAAAAAACTGGGGGGACGTTGGCTTAATTTTTATTTTCAGTATTGGAAAAGATATCATTATGGAGCTTTTATTTGCTCATATAACCCCCAAAATGCCACCAAAACAAACATTTGCTAAAATAATGGTAAGCTAAGCAAAGCAGAAAGGCTCAGGTTTTGAATTATATACCATTAGATCCTAAACAGTATTGCCTGCCAAATCCAGAGTCCACAACATTTTCAAGCATACAAGTAATTTTCAAATATCAGGCTAGTTTTGCAGTGCTGACAGACTAAAATGATCTCTTGTTTTACTTAGAAGTTGACCCAGTTTGACAGAAAAATCTTCAGGAGAAAGCAAATGTAGAACTCTGTATTTTATTTGATACTACTTTACCAACTAGAGCAAAGCTCTGAAGGTCAGTAATGTTATCCAGGCACTAAATGCCAAATATTGCACCAAAACACATCCCAGAAAGGTGTGCCTGGTTCTTTTATTCCTGCACGGAAATGGTGAAGTCTTTCCCTGTGGTACCACTTCCATGGTGCAGCCACCCTGTGTCTTTTATTTTCCTGCTCCGTCACAGGAATAATACCATGTCAGTAATTCATAAGTATTATAGAGGCCCTTGCTGCATTTCTGAAGTCACCAGAATCCAGTGAAAGGCAGTCTATAATTTAGTTTGGTTTTGTGTGACTTGTGCAGTCCTTGTAGCTCCCTTACTTATGTACATCGTGGATCTGCCACCTGACAACCTCCCTAAACATGTTCTGCAGGACAAAAGATCCTGTGCAGGTCTGCAGGCTGGGCTGGGGCTTGGAGAGGACTGTAAAATGCAAGGTGGAAGGAAAGCACTGAAATGGAAAACGAGGAGAGTTAGAGAGACTTCATTTTCTAAAGCCTGTAGGTTCTCAGGCACCAAAGTGATAAATAAGAGACTTGCTGAGTTCTTCTCTCCCACAGGGGACATTCCACACAAGTGTCACTGGGACGCCTGCAGTGACTCCCAGGGACTGAAGGCACGCTTTCTATCCCTCATCCATGAGGCCAGCATGAGAGCAAGAAGATATGGGATATTCTGGTACTGACCTGTGATTCTTGGGTCGAAAGCTCCAGGAAGAGCTGGACAATGCAGGGGGTTCTTCAGAGATTTTTTTCCACAGCGTGTTGTAGTGGTGATGTTTATGCAGCCCTGTTTTTATGTTTTCTTTTCCTATATGAAATTGAGTATTGCGTACAAGTGACATGGTTAAAAATATTTCAAATGATTCAATAAGCTACTTATCTCAGTTCCTAACACAGGTATATTTCTGGGGGTTGTCCAGGAAAAGAAGAAATGTTAACAAATACATACAATTTAGGACAAACATGGAAACCACGCATTTCAAAGCCAATAAACCAATACAAATTTTTATCAACCCCCACTATGCATCCTTAAAAAGGAAAGTCCCAGCTGATTCCCTGTTAATTAAAAATCTGTGTATCTCCAGTCTGAGCCTGGATGCAGCAGGCCCAGCGTGACAGGCCAGCAGTGCAGGGCCCCTTTGTGCCTTTCGTGGCAGTGGCAGCGGCACCGGCGCTTGCCTGCCGTGCTCTGTGCTGGGGACGATGGCACATGGACAGGACCTCATCTGCTTGCCCAGGTTAGTGATACTGCCATTGGTTCCACCTGCAGCTAAGACAGCAGGGGAGACGGTAAGGCAAAGAGGAGGGGCGTGATGGTGTCCAAAAGCAGTAAAAAGGGGAAGATGCCTATAGAGTAGCCACCTTAGAGGCAGGATATCAGAAAATGAGGTGGGGCAGGCACCCCCTCAGAGCTGCAGGGAGAGGCGGTACCTCTGAGTTACCCTCCAGTGCCCATAAGGAGGAGGGAGGAGCATGAAGCAAGATGTCCTGGTGCTTTCCCTGTGCACCTCCCTCGCCCTTCTGCTCTCGGCTCCCTTTGCCTTGGGCTCGTCCTTTTGCTCCGGCTGCTCGAGCATATGGTGCTTTGTTTTGGGTGCCAGAAAGGCTTTGTGAACAAGCTGCGTGTGCTTCTTGCATTCCTTGACCTGAGTCCATCTCGGGTGGGTGGCCAGCCTGGAGCACAGGCGTGGCCACAGGCGTGGCTGCAGTGCGGCTGCAGTGCATGAGGGGAGTGCCCAGCCTAAAAGCACCTCCGGAGAGAAGGGCAGCCATGCCATCCTCACCAAGCCTTCTCACAGTGCTTTTCCAAATGTTTGATTCAAGGGGTGACACCTGCACCCCCGAGCTAAGCTGGCCCCAATCCCAAGCAGTCAAGACCCCAGGAAGGGTAGGAGGCTGTGGAGGGGTCAGACAGGCAGTGCTTGGCAGACTGACACGAATTGAGACACAAGTGTTCTCTGCGCCTCCACTCAGAGGAACAGAGCTCCTCACCCAATGGCTCAGGAAATCGCTGTATGGTTGTGGAGGCAACAAGGCTGCTCACTGAGGGAGCCTGAGAGGGACAAGCAGTGGGTGTCTCCAGGGAACAGACTGCTCCTCCTGAAGGGATGTGGACACAGAGCAAGAGAATCCTCTGCAAGGGAAAATCCTCTGCTCTCGTCCACCTCCCAGCTCATCCAAGAAACAAGCAGGGCCTGAGTGAGCAGTCCATGTCTGCCCCATTCCTGAGCACCCCAGGGAAGGAGTCTGCTCCACAATGGTCAGCTGGGCTTCTAAGCTGGCACCAGAGCTTCTGTGTGCTCATGTAACATATACCTGTATGCAACATGCAACAGGCTGTCCTTAGAAATCAAGAACTCTGCCTATACTGGCACAAGATGTGCTCTATCAATCTTGTTTCTTTGGTTGTATTAAGATTTGTTGTCATACCCTTTACCTGTAATGAATTGGTTTTTAAATGTTATTGCTTTATACAGCGTAATTCCATTTGCTAAAACATGCTATTAATTTGTTGTCATTTTTTCTCTTTTCATCACTAACATATTGTTGTAAGACACATGGCAGCTTTAAAAATCAATCATCTTGTCCTTTGAAGACAAGAAGGGGAGCCATTGTTTAGAGGAGGAGAAGGAAATCTAGACACCATATAGAGAGAAAGCACATTGGATCAAAATCCATGCAGTGTGCCTCAAATTCCTGTCATTGTGTACATGGTCTTATTTTACATTAAGCATGGCTGTTTATTAAAGAGCTCCTGTTGTTCCCATGGCCTCTGTGGTGGTCTTCACATTGCCCCTTGGAATATCACATTCCCATGACCTCCCTCAGCAGCATCCATGCTGTCCATGGTCCATCAGCTGACTCACACTTGAGCTTTCCCCATCCCGCTGTCTATAACCTGAGGACATCCAGAATTCCCTTTCTGCTTAAATAGCTGCACAAGACTTAGGTTATGGTTTCCTTTCCTCTGGAACTAGACCTGAGATGCATTCAAGGAAAAGCAGGCCTCAGGGAAAGTGAAGCTTTCCCAAACCTGTTTCCAAACTGTAACTGTTTGGTGTGGTCTCTGCTGAAAGGATGTGAACACTCTTGCTGCAGGGCTCTTAGAGTTGACACACAAAATCCAGAGTCTGCAGCTGGGGCAACAAGAGTAGGAGTACTCCAGGCAAGAGGTTGGTTAGAGTCCTCCCCCACGCACCTACCTGTGATTGCTGTCAGAGGCAAGGTCCAGGGCCTGGCAGGTCCTTGCAGGTGGCCAGGCTGACCAGTGTCTTATCCTGCCCAGAAAATACCACACCATGTGCAGACAGAGGCTTCCATGTCAGCCAGGAGCCTGCATCTGTCACATTAAGGGGATTGCTGCAGAACAGAAGAGCTGGGATTTGCTCTCCTTCCCGTGCTTCTCATGCGAACACCAGAGATGGCAATGGGCAACTTCTGCTAGCACTGGAGAAGGGGCTGAGATCCTCAGTTCTGCCTGCATTTGCTTCAGGGCAGACAAAAGAGAAATGTAGTGGAAACAAATCATGGCACAGTCAAGAACGGAAAAGGAGGAAAACGCAAACAGTATTGAATGCTTTGGTGTTCACAGTTTAGGTGCAGCCCAACCACACTTCTTGAGAGAAGCTAAGTAACAGAAAACCATGGAGCAGGGGGACCTCATAGGTGCTTCTTGGCCCCTCACATTAATCTTTCCAGAAGAAGAAATTACCTAATTCCTCCCAAGGTTATTGTAAATTACCTACTGACCTTAAGAAAATGTCCAGGTATTCCAGGAGAGAGTCTGGTGTTGTTATTCCTAACTACAAAGGAAAGAAAAATAAAGGAGAAAATATAGTGTGACAAACCAACTTGAGTGACTTGGCAAATGTGCAGAGTTGTCACTATATTGCTAAAGATGAAGATAATAAAATCGTATGGCTCCATTCTTCTTGCTGTGTGCCAAAACTCCTATCATTTGGAGATGTAATAATGCTTCTCCTGAAATAATATAGACATGCTCTTTGTGTATTTATGTGCTCTTTGTGTATTTTTCTGCTTTCTGACTTTTCATCTTTTCCAAGTCCTCCGCTCTCCCTCTGTAAATGCTGGTGATCCTAATTTATCCTGTTGTGGTAGTTATGCTTAGTCACCAATGTATTTCTGCTCCATTCCCTTCAAGAGGACACTTCGCAAAGCTTTGGAGTAATCAGGAAAGTCATCAGAGACCATGAGAAGTACCTGCCTACAAAACAGCTATAAACTTCCCTTTTAAATCAAGGCATTTTCTGGGGAATACTAAAAGTTATGAAAAGCTTATTTGTATCAAAGTTACTGATAAAGGCCAGATATTACATGCCTGCTCTGAAGGGAAATGGGATAAAGGACATCTCTTTTTGGTCTAATATAAGAGCATACACTGAGCATGATTCATAAAGCACGATATGCTTCCCATAAAGCATCTTAAAGATCTTCTTAAAAGTTTTAAGAAAGTTTCCTAACATTGCTATTTCTTCCTGTGCAAACATGTACTGCTTGCCCATCAGGTTGACGTGGCACTGTGATCTCAGTACTGCAGAGCCATCCCATGAGTCCTTTATGCTGAATTGGTGCTAAATACGCATTTTATCCTAACTCATACCCATTGCCAAACTACTGAAGCTGATGTCTATATTCATTCCCTTATGCCTGTGCTGCGGGAGACTGGGCCTTTATTTCCAAGTTGTGGTAAATGGGAATGCCTTGGCTGACTTTGTCAACACTACATTCATCTCCTTACAGGATCTTTTCTGGCAAATCATTCTCTGACACCGGTTTTGTAACCCCGCGTGTCTTCCTTGGGGACCTATAAAGCTGGAGGCATCTTTAGAAAATACATTTTGGCGCCTGGGCCTGGCAGCTTGGTCCCACTGATGTATCTGCCAAAAGCATGCAGCCACCAGCCATGTGACAAACTGGCTGCTGTGTGAGAGCTCTGCTTTCTTAGAGCTGAATTATGATGCAGATGTGTCAGTGGGACCTGTACGGAGTTACCTGAACTCACCTGAGACACGTGAGTGCAGCAAAATTATAAGACACTTATTCTTCCACCTGCTTCCTGCATTTTGCCACAAAGCTTGTCTTCAATGGACTGACACAGGCTGTGGGCTCCGCCAGCTGAGGACAGCCGCTGGCAGGCCACATGGAGACACGGGGAATGAGAAAAGGACAAAAAGCCCCTCAAACCTCTGCTCTCCAGGGAGGATGAAGTGAGTGTGCATTATAAGCCCCAATGCCCAATATAGGACAGCAGAGGTTGCAGCCTTTACATTCAACAGCACCACAGCAAATCCGGGAAAGGCCAGAATGGGCATGAAAAGAACAAAGCACCACATTTCTCACCTGCTGTAATTTCAGAAGGGTGTGAGACCTTTATGGTTTTCCATCACTTTCCCCAGAAAGTTTCTATTTAACCATCAAATAGCCAAGGTCAGCTTCAGGTAAGGATGGAAGTCCTCATTTTTACTTTCTATGATACAGTGCTCTGCCATGGGATGAAGGAGCTCCTTCTAGACTGATGCTTTGCAAACAGACTTATTAAAATAGAGGATATTCCCTGTGGATTATGAAGAAATAGGATCTTACAGATTGAAGAAGAATCCCCTGCAAGCTGCTAGTGTTTTAAAGAAATATTTTTCAAATGACACAGTTAGGCAAAAATGTCCTGTTTTGAATAACTACAAGAATGTTCTCTCTGTGGGGAGATGTGAAGAGAAATTTTGTTCCCAACTTTGCAAACATGGATTACAGAACTGAAAATGTATTTTGCTGTAGAAAGGCTCACTTTGATTTTGTTCAAGTAATACCTGAGAATCTGCCCTCCCAAATCTGCAGAACTACAATAAAAATAATTTTAAAGGTAGATGTGTTTCCAAGCCACACATAAAGGCTAGCAATCTTTCAGTAATTCCATTTAAGCCTAAAATGTTTGATGGCTCGGTGCTCTTGTCATATTTTAATGGTATTTGCTGTAATCAGGCAGATTTTTGTTCAGCTCTGTTCAGACATCCTCATTTTTAATTCAAAATTTGCATCTACATCCAACAAAATATATGCTGCTTGACCGTATGCCAAAAAGCTACTCAGAGGTCCTCCAAAGACAGCCTCTTGAGAAGACTGTAGGTTCAGGTGGAGATATCATGGAACCTCTCAGTTCTCAGGACATCATCCCCTCCAGGGCCTGACATTTGTGAAAAAAGGAGTTGTATTTCCTGGTGTGGAGGTTTCTTCTTGCACCTGTTTTCTCTCTGGTTCCCGGGTGCAAAATCCTCTGAGTTTTAACAGCACTATCAAGGGAGGCTTTGTAGGCACTCATGCAGTTTGGATGCCCAACACATCCTTCTGAGAAGACTCGGGGGATGTATCTCCTTATTAGGCACTACAGGACAGAGTGACCGAAAATCACATGCTATTGTAAGAAAATGTGAGTCTTTGTCAAACTCAGTGTCTACCAAAATATCCATTCTGATCGATATTATAGTTTGTTTCACACCTTCTTAAGAACACCTCAAGGGGAGGGGAAGTATAACCATAGCCACTGAAATAAATGGCTGCTGTCCCCTGTGCTGTGACAGCAGCATTTATCTTTTCTACAGCCTGTGTGTGAAAGGAAGGAAGAGAATTCTCCTGCTCGTAGCTATTTTCTGTCAAAAACCTTAGTGTAATTTTGGTACAGTGAATATTTATAACTGTTGTTAGTGTCAATACAATTTTTTGCAGTTAGTGTGTTTACTTACATTTTAATGGCCAAGCCAATAAAGATTTATGCACCTGTCATCTGAATTTTCCACAAAAGTGGTGATTGCTTAAAAAAACCCCAGTATCTCCTGCAGAATACTCCCGCTCCCAGCATCCTTTAGATGCCTTCATTGTTCTGGGAAACAGTAGGCTAAGCAGCTCTAAAAGTCATAAGTTAAACCCAGCAAAATCTTGCAGCAGTCTTCATGGCAAAACTTCTGCATATTACAAAAGCACTTGCTCGGGAACCATTTTTTTCTCTCTCTGTTTTTCAAACACTGTCTCTTGAACGGCAAAGGCTGTTTTATCACTTTGATATGTCTCAGCTGCACAAACCACATTACTTTTCTAGCTTGAGGAGATTTGCTGCTTAGTGTTGATTTGATTTTAATGCAGTGAAAGGTATAGTTCAGACCCCTGTTTGTGGGGTCTGCAGGCACACCGCTCAGGAGGGACATGCAGTGCTCCAGCATCCACTCCCCTGCACACATAACCTTCTCCAAAATGTGAACTACAGAAAAAATCCTGAAGGCATTCCCTCTGTGCCTGCCCACGGTCTTGGCACAGCAACTTGGGCTGCCAAGGCACATGTGCACCCTCATTCTGGCCATGCTTTTCCTGGAGGCAGCCAGCCCACAAGCATTTTTTTTATTCCCACCCAGAGGAGGCTGGTAAGACCCACACCAATGCTTTGCTGCCAGGGTTCTGCAGCATCAGCTCCTTCTCCATCCCCAGACTAACATGCTTATTTCCCTGCAGTCCATCCCTGGCTGGATTTCCTAGTGGGATGGTGGCTGTGGTGACAGTGAGGAGAAGCAGGCTCTCTCCGGAGCTGTGTGCTCTCTCTGGGGTGTGTTGTCACTCCAGGCAGAGCTGAGCCAGGTCTGTTCCAGCTGAAGCCCAGGGGCTCAAAGACGTAGAAGTATGAGGTTTCTGATCAGTTTAGGCTGAGGTTCAACGTCCAGAGTAGTTTTAGGATAGAGTTCAGATTCGAGGCTGACATGAAGCCAAGGTTAGGGGGCAGGCTCCAGCAGCACCCCAGCTTCATGCCCTGCTCTTGTAAGGCTCCGTTCATAAGTCACAGATCTTACACTCTCCACACAGTCACCTGCACCAGATCTGCAAAAGAGGCATGTCACAGGCGCAGAGCTGGCGGAGACCAGGTCCCTCAAATGGCTTCGGTGCAGAGCTCTTGCTCTTAGGTACAGCCTGACTCACCCAGACTGCGTGGCTGTAACCAGAGCACTGTCAAACCTGCGCTACTCGCCCTTGCTGTGGTCTCCAGACCTTTGCAGCTTGCGGAGGAACACACATTTTAATCGCGACACTGAAAGATATTTTCTCTCGTAGGGGCAATTCCCTCTGCAGCGCCTCCATCCCCAAGCCCCTGAGCAGCCCAAGCAACGCCTCCGAGCACCTTCCCGAGAAAAGAGGGCCGCCGGGGGTGTCTTTCACCTCGTCTTTCAAAACCTCAAGCCCCCCCCTCCCCGAGAAATTCTAGTAAATATCAGCCCTGCGGCCGCCCCCCGGCAGACGATGTTGGAGCCCCCTGCGCCCTGCCC
>WEIT01008587.1:0-114874 GCA_013389985.1 Dryoscopus gambensis | reverse complement strand
TTTTAATAATTTTGGTGGCAGCAGATGTGTCTGATGACTGAAATGGATAGGAAGCTGGAATCATCTGCTGGGTTTTTTTGTTGGCAAGTAGATCCTCCACATTAGTCTCAAGGAAGCAGGTGGCTAAGTTTATATTCTTACCACAGTTTCAAGATTCATCCTTTCCAGTCCTCAGTTCTCAGCAGATCTGTAAGAAACCCCTCTTCATCCTGTGATGAATGAGCAACTGCAGGAGCTCAGGCGAATTCATGGCATCTTTTAAAACTGCATCTTTTTTAAAAGTGATCTCTGTATCTGCTGTAGCCCGAGTAAATAGAGGACTTAGATCAGCATGCCCGTTGAGCTAGCACATTTCACCAACACTAATCTCATTTAAAAAGAGATAATTGTACACTGAGCCAAGCAGCTGGCTAAGGGCATTTTTGCCTTAGGCTGTCACGATGCCAGGCCAGGTTGACAGCTGGGACCTCGTAGGGTAAATAACACAGCTGAGCTCTGGTTTGGGCTCCAGCAATACGGCTGTGCTGGTGGGATGCTCTGCTGCGAAGTCTTTTCCTCTGAACTGTGGGTCAGGCTCCCATGTGTCCTGATCTTCTCCAAGGGCATGGCCCACTCTTCCAGTTACTTAACATTCGACGGCTGCCAAAGTCTCTGTTCGTGCTCTTCCTTGCTCTTCCTGGAAAAGGAGGAGGAAATCAATGGTGGGAGACAGAATCCTGCAGCCATGATCAAAGGAGAATGAAGATTCATGCTTGCTGTTGCATCTGGTTTCTCCAGGCACCAGCCCAGGGAAACCTAGGCAGGTCTCAGTGGGAGAAGACAGCAGAGGATTTGGTAAAGGTCCAGAGCATTTGACAGTAGATTCTAAGTCTTTTTCAGTTCTTCTGTGCTAAAAGGAAGAACAAAAACTAATTCACTTTTTTGTCCCCTTTCTGGGCTCTGAATCCATTTAGGATAAATTGGAGCAGGATGCAGCTATTGCCATGAGGAGAGCAGAAACGTGGTGTGCTCCGGCTGTATGCTTGTTTTCCTTTTTTCAGGCAAGTTTGAGAGCTGAGGGATGCATGGACTTCCCTCAAACCCCCTCCTCCATTATTTTCTGGGGTGATTTTTGTACTCTCACAAGCTGCTGGCTCCAGATTCAGTGTAACTCAACTTCAGTCCCTGTGAATTCTCAGAGCTGAAAATATGGGAAGGATTCTATTGGATGAACTATTCTAAAAATTTATTTCTTGGACTGATCTAAATACCAGAAGGAAACCATGCCAGTGCCACAAATGGCTGGTTTGTAAATTTTTATTCTGACGGCTTTCCCACATTTTTTGGAGAGGTTGTAAGCTGATTTCTGAAGGAGAAAGCTCTGCGTTGCTTAGCTGCAGTGTGTATGGGGGGTTTTTTTCTAGCTGTGGGAGTGGAGTTGCGATACAAAACAGGGCAGAAATCTGTCCTGTGACAGGGTGGTGTGTGGTGGCAACCTTCTGCCTGTCGGGTCAGGCGGTTATGGATTGTGATGTGAGGCAATGGGGAGAAGATGCTTCTTTGCATCCAGTGCACTGTTCTGAACCATCATGAAGGACTTCTCTGTGTTTTACATTGTTTATAAAATAAGAAAATCTGTGTGCGCAGCACGTTACCCCAACGAGTGATGTTTTGTCAGGGTTAAATATGAATTTCATTTGTATCTGTGGGACAGATGTATATAGATGAAGGCTTTTAGTATAAGCCTTACATGAGGCTGCACTGACTTCCATGGGAGCTGTAGGACTGTAATGAGGAGACACGGTTCATTCAACTTTCATACTGCATAGCTTGTTCCTTTCCAAATAGGTTTTGTTTAATGGTATTTGTTATTTTGATATCTTCCTCTCCTCCATCTCACTATACTTCCCAACTTCTTTCCGTAAATGTATCAGCATGGTAAAAAAATTCCATAAACAGAGATAACAAGCTTTTTATGTGCTCATATGTATTGTTATTCATAGAACACATTAAATGCCTAAGGTTACCGCTTTTGGTCCTTAAGGGATGTAGTAATAAAAATTCAACAGCCATTTTTTTCCTAATCAGAATTCTGTACTGAATGCATCTGGCTTGGAACTAGTAGATTAAAAAAAGGCGATAAAACCTCTGCTTGGCTGTTAGCTATTTTTATTTTTTTCCTTTTGGGTATCATAAATTACTTGCGTATAAATCCAAGATACAGCCTGTCTTGTTTTTAAGAGATGATGAATTTTGGATTAGAATTCTAAGTGAATTTTTTATAGGAGAGAGAAACCTTGAAGCACCCCTCAATACCTTGTATTTATCTAGTACTTAAGTAACCTTTGGTCTTAAAACATGTGTATAATTAATATTTCATTGTAGCCTTCTAAATATATTTTGTTACAAATTAACTGCCTCAATGTGTTTTGGGAGGGAACTTTAAGGGTGCAGGCACTTGTCCTTAAAGTTATACGGCTGGGGAAAACAGGTTTTGTCTTCCATGCAAAGCTTCTTGTTGCCCCATATAGGCACTGTGGCAAAGTGATTACTTTCTGACCCTAGGCCCTGTGAGACACTCGGCACTTGTTTGAGTGCTCTCTGTGTGCTGTCCTGCTGGAACTGGGTTTTCTTGCAGTCAGTTAATGTAATAAAAGCGTGTAGCTAGAGTTTCCATTTAGATATTGTTCCAAGTTGGGTCACTGAGCTGAAGAGCATCTTCCAAAGCTTTTGGGGACTACATTAGGTTCTTAGAACTTGGCGTGTCTTTGGCTATGTGACAAAATCAGGACTAAGGTAGCTACTTGCAGTAGTGGTAGTTTGGTTTTCTGAGTTTTTATTGCTTTGAAAATAGGCCTGTGCATCCTGGTGTGACCCCTTGGAAGTGAGCAGGTGGCAGGAGAGTGGTGGGGCAGGTAAGTGTTGCTTGGCGGTGAGGCTGTGATTGTAAACAAGGTTGAAATTGCGTGTTTTCATACTGTTCCTCTTGTTTTAGCCAGTTCCTCTGGGAATGTGGTGTCACTGGAGTGGAGGTCAGGGGGTCTGGAGATGGCCTCATGAAGGCTGATGGGCTCAGTGCCCCTCTGGCATGGGAAGTGGGGGAAGTGTTGGTGTCTGCTTTGAAGTGCCCCCCATTTCCATCTTCTCAGAATTGCCCCAAAAGAAGGTCACTGGTGGGTGCTGGGAGCGGCTCTGGTGTTGGGACAGGCAGCTCCCGCTGTGGCAGGAGGGTGCAGGGGGCATTCACCCCCCACTCCCGGGGTCACAAAGCTGTTTTCCGGGAAATGACCGAGACAAAGAGCGAGTGTGGCGGCCTGCTCTGGAACAGAGATTTATGGCTCAACTCCTGACCCATCCTCAAATGCAGCCGTCTGAGCTGTGCATTATAATGTGGGATTAAATTTGTGTGTCCCTTTGAGTTACTAGTGGCATTAGTCATCTCCCCTATAAGTGTCCAGAGGGGTTGCTGAAATTACCGGTTTTCTCCCCAAAACTTCTTTCCAGTGCCTCTGCATTGATTCCTGCATGTTTCTGGTCTTTTTAATACCTCTTACCATGCCTGTATTTTTTTCTTTTAATTCTTTTAAAATATACGTTAGCAGATGGTTCTAAAGGAAATATTTTGGGAAATTTTTAGCTTTCCCATGTGGCTTAGATTGCTCAATCTTTTGGTGGTTCCATTTGATTGCAAAGTCAACATTGCTGTACTTTTAGAAAGGAGTGTTATTACTCATACGTAGTTACCTGAAATCCCAGAAAAACCATGCTCTCAAAAATGCACATTATCCCCCCCATCATGACAGATTTGCAGCGCTCCATTGTTCAGGCGCAAACCTCTTGCAGTTGCCTCCTTAAGTCAGTTGTTTCCTGTTCTGTTCTCATAACGATATACATGAAAGATTAAAGATAATGGTGTTCTCTAGTGAACATAGCCCAAGGTGAACCCTGTTGGCTAAATAAATAACTGGATTTTAAAAACAACCAAAAAACAGCTAGATGGTGTTTGAAACCATAACTCCAGAGTCAGCTTTCTAAGTTCCCTCTTGGGATGTGTACCCAGCTTGGCTTAGTTTAGTGGGGTTTTGGGTGGGATTTTTCACGTTCTGAAAATTGTGTGTTTATGGTACAAATTAGCATTGTACAACCCACTTAATGGAATAATTAACTTTGTCATCGGCTAAATGATCCTTTTCTGTTTGTGGAACTGTGCTTGCATCTGACAAGTGCAACCCCCTTGACCTTGAGGCTTGTATCAGGACAGTTCTGTAGTTTGAGGATAGTGACATTTTCACATTGAAGCGTCACTTTGGACTGGTGAAGGGGGATAATGGTCAACTTGAAGTTGTTTCAGTTCTATTTGAGAAGGCATAGGATGCATTCATAAACAGGCAGGGGCAGGAGCCCTTGTTTGTCACGGGGAAGGGGGTGAGGCTGTGGGGGAGTACCACTGCATGTGTAGTAAACATTTGGCTGTTCAGTGTTCCCTCGTGCTCTGAGCAACCTGTTGTGTGGCCTAAACAGGGAAAACATAAATTCTAGGGAAAGGTGCTGGGGAGGCCTTGTTAGCACTTTTCCTTGAAAACAGCAGTAGAGTCCTTGGATGCTGGCTCATTCCAGCCTTGCTTGTCAAGGAAACGGAGGCAATTATCGTAGGTAAACCCAGGGAATTTAAAATGGATCCAATAATCTGATTTTATCTCTGATTCTGTGACTATTTATCAATTCCCTGTGCTGTCAGGCAGGGAAATTACGTTACCTGGTACCGTTAGTTGTCTCCATCTCTGGATTTTTATCATCATTTCTTCTGTTGTTGCAACTGTCCTACAAATTTACGTGCCAGTGAGTTAATAGATGAATATCTGGAAAGGCTCTTTGTGCATGTGAGCTTGCAGAAACATCTCCTTCAATCTTTCACATGCTGTTTAAGCCCAGTGACAATTGTTACAGAGAAGCTGGCTCTGCTGTAGTGCTGAGTCCATTCTGCAGCCACCAAATTTGCACTTTTCAGCTCTGTTGGTCTTATCTTAGTGCCTTGCAAACCTCGGTGACTGAATCTTTAGAATAAAATGCAAGACTCCAGAAGTGATTGTGGGGAGCAGATGACAGATACTGTACGGCCATTTTTATTTGCATAATGTTACTTCTTTAGACTTATTTCTATTAATTAGTGTTTAATCATCTCTCAGAGAAGAGATCCTTCACATGGGCAGAGCAGGCTTCTTTCCATCTTAGCTCTCTCGCAGGGTGGTGGGCAGATGGCTGATATGTTCTCTCTCTGTAACATTCTGGGTTAGGAGAGGGAAGCATTTAAATTTCCCTTGTGCTGAAGGGACTCGGAAGCATGGCACACTTGTGTCTTACTGGATTATCATTACTTCATAGCTGAGCTGGTTCTTTGAGCCCGGGGAGGAGGACACAGGATTTTTAGGAGCTGTAATAGAAGAGTGGAAATTAATGCTGTTAATACTAATTTTGCTGTAATTTCCATGGAGTGTTTTGCAAGATGTTTTCCAGATGTGCTTTTTTCATCTCTGTGTTTCTGGGGATAGTGCTAAAATCTTTAAAGGAAGCAAGCAGCCCCACTTCCCTCTCTGTTTCTTTCTTTTCCCATCTCCCTGAATTGCTGTGCTGAGTTCAGTTGGTGGCTGGTCACTGTATGATACTGTCAGTGACCTTCTCCCAAAAGCCAGGCAGGATTCACCACATCCACCAACAGCCTGGGCTGAGCAGAAGGTTCAAATAGTGTCTTGCCATCGTTTATTATTGGGAGATATTTGCTGAGAGCTTTGAGGAAAGGTTGGGTTCGGTTTGAGCTGAATGTGGATTTGCACAGATCAAATTGAAATCTTCTTTTTAAATTATTATATTCAAAAATGGCCCCATTTAAGAGTTTAATTGCTAGGAGAACGTGATGGGGTGAATAATGACATGATGGACTTAATCTGCAGAAGTCTCTGGATCTTGGGAGCAGACCTAAGGAAAAGGTTGGCATGCTTATAAGGTGCTGCAGAGAAGGAGGAGAGGAGCAAAGAAACCCTGTAAATATCATAGGAAGAGGAGCACTTATATTTCCCTAAAACTGGGAAGAGAAGGAAGCCCCTGCTATCTGACCCACATAACCACTCAGTGCCTTAATGCCTTTGGACAGAAATGATCAGCTCAGACCTGCTGCTGCCACAGGATTGAAGCTACCAGTGAAGCTGACAGGTTCCTCAGGATCTTGCTCCTGACTGGATTACGGGCGCTCCTTCAGAGGATGCAGTACACAGGAGCAGCAAATTGCACTGGATGCCACCAGCAAACCACGTTTGCAACTCAGCACATGAGAAATTCTTACTGCAAGGACCTGAGTACATATCCCGCAAATGAAGATTCAGCCAGGCCATGCTGATTTAGTGATTTGATAAGTTTTAAAAACAGTTATCATTTGGACGGAGTTTCTCATGGGTTGGCCTCCATCTGGGAGTAACTTTGAAGTGTTTGGAAAATTCCTTTCAGCATTTTTTTTGGCAACAGAATATGAAAAACTGCTCATTTTGTGTGTTTCTGAAAGTAAATGGGAGCTATATCAAAACCTGACATTTTTGATAGAGGTAGTCTTCTCAGTGATAAAAACTTCGTGACTTGGGAAATTCTAAAAAAATGTTTTCAAAGAAATGAGAATTTCCTGAATATGCCAGGTAGCATTGAAATTCTTCATTTTGTATCTGGACTTGAAACTGGGGCTAATTTATGGCATCACAGGTTGTGTTGTAGCATGTGTTGCATCAGTCCAGTTGGGCAGTACCAGGGCTTCAAAGTTATGTCTGGGGCTTGGAGCCCAACCAGAGATGAAAATCTGTGGCAGAGATGGGGAACTGGGGTCTGCAGGCCTGTGCAGTCTGCAAGGATATGCACCTGGACTGGGATTTTTGTCCACACTGGAAGGTAATGCAAAGGTGCATGGCAATGTGCAGCTTGAGGACATTGTAAACAGTTTATGGAAACACGTCCAAGTCAATTCCAAAAGCTATTTGAGATGCAGGATTTCTGCAAATTTCCTGCAGTGGAGAACCCATGATTTTTGCTATGTTCCCTAACAGTCTCCTGCCCAAAGCATTTTCATTACAACTTGCTGTGGCCACCACTGAGTCAAAAGACAGTCAACACACCAGAAACGTGTCATGCAAGTTGTGCCTTTCATTCTTGGAAGAATAGGTTACGATAAAAGAGAAGACACTTTCCAGGTATGCATTAAGAGAAGAACAAATAGGAACTCAATTCTCCTGTTTCACTTCAATAGTACTTAGCATCTAACTGGCTCTAATTAGCCTTGGAATGGGAACATAATTAAGTGCATGTCACTCCTGTTTCCCTTTGAAAACAAAAAAAGGAAACAAATACTGATAGGTTACCCTCAGTGCCCTGATGGCTGCATCTTATGGCTGGGTTCATTTTCACTGGTGCAGCTGCCCTGTGCTGGATGTAGCATTTATTGCTCTGTGGTGTGCACTGATTGCAGACAGAGCATGATTCAATTTACCTGCAAAATAATCTCTTAGAGGAAACCAGCAGCTGATATTACTGAATTTCTGAGAATCTTTTTTTCAAGTCTCCTCTGTTTTCAGGTCATTGATGCTATGCTGGAGCTGCTTTTTTGTATAGCTGAGTCTTTGAGTCAGTTGAAGCTGCAGTTTCTTGTGGATGTTGAGATCAGCTTGAGTGTTACCTGGAACCGAGTTCCTCTTTCCAGTATACTTCAGGAAAACTGCTGAGTTAGATCGTGTGGGTCAAATAATCTAGAGGCTTAAATTGATCTCTCTTGTCCCAGAACAACGTATAGGCCATCTGTGCATCACCTGCACTCTGCAGGGTTTTGGTTTTACTATGCAAGTGCGATCTAAAAACTCCTGAAGAAAGAACCAGGACCTCAAGACATTGGGGAGCTGACTGTCAGGAATGTTTCCCCATTATTTCCTGGAACATACAAGAAATCCTCAGTGTATTCCTTGCCTCCTGTTCTCACAAAACGGGAGCCTGATGCAAAGGGTTTGAATCAGGATTTTCCAACAGAAGGTCCCACCATTTGAAAAGAAATGTAGTTCACGGAGATGACCTTACAGGTTTATTTCTGTCATGGCAGGTAGGACTGGGGACACATAACAGCCTTTCCAGGAGGCAGTGTGACCTTGTTGCATTTGATGAGTATGTGCAGGATGCCTGTGCAGTTTTCAGGGCACTCGTGCAAAACTCTTGCCAGCAGGATGGGGCAACTGCTGTTGTTGGGGCAAAAAACTGTTGTTTTTGCCCATGGCCTTGTAGATAAATACTCCCTTATGGAAATAAGTACTCCTTTTTAAACCTTTCCCCACTGGTCTCCAACTTCAAAGCGGTGTTTCTCTAAGCATCCTCCCAGCATGGAAAGGGCAGCTCAGTGCCCTCTGTCCCCTGCTCACCACTGACTTCACCCACACTCAGCTGTGTTTACTGGCATTCTCACCAGAGAGGTGTGCAAGACAGGACCATTGCTCCTTGTCCCATCCAGGGCGGTCCCTGCCACAGCCAGGGGACAGCCAGCAGCCTCCTGGCCAGAGTGAGAGCACTGCCAGGCAGGTGTGGGGTGGGCTGTCCCTCTGTGCTCACCAGCTGGTGAAATTACAACTGCAGGAGATGTGCTGGACCAGCCAGTGTGGTAATAAACAGTATTTCATCCAGCACTTGCGTAATTTTCAACCAAAAGCAGCAACAAAAATAAGACCTCCCACTCCCAGGACTTTTGTGTTTTGTAAGCAACAGCTAGTTGCTTTGTGACAGGATGGTTGTACTCAAAATAGGTATGTCTGTGGTAGAGAGAATTTTCAGCTCATGGCATTGATCAGAATGATATGGAAAAGTTGCCTCAGTTTCTGTGAGCTGGCATGATATGCATGTAATACTCTTTAACACAAAACAAACCTGGTCCCTGTTGTACAGAAACCTGAGCATGCTGCTCCATAGCTATTTTTTAACACAATTATCAGATTTAATGTGTTCTTTCCCCCCACTGCTCACTGACCTCAGATTTCTGGGGGACCTGACAGGATTAATCCCTGTGCCATGAAAAATATCCAGTATTAAAGCAAGGAGCTGGGCTGTTTCCTAGAGCAATACAATCCCCAATGATCAAGAATATAACTGAACCACAACCACTTAGTTGATTTCTTCTCTTAATTTCATTAAGTGCTTGGCTTTCCAGTGTCATGCCAGATGTTAGACCAAAATGCTACTTTACCGGCACTATTGAATATGAAAAATATTTAAGATTGCAGACCTCTAAATCTGAAGGATATAGAGAAGAATTTCATGCTAAGTCTCAGCTCTTAGGCAATCAATCAAGTTATTAATGATATAAGAATAAGAGCCACCTCATCAGTGAAGAACAGATAACTACCCAGTTTTTCTTCTAGTACCATTAACCAGCTGATCAGTTGTGCCCCAAGCCCAAATCTGTGTGGCAGTAAAATTTCCCTTTTGAAAACATATTTGCTCTACATCATATATTAGTGCAACAAGGGTAAACAAAAGAATATGAAATAAAAAGATATTTCAAGAAGAATTACATCAGCTCCGGCTGATGGGCACATGTGGGTGGACTCAGCTTGGTCCGTATGAAAGGTGTAAAATGCCTTGCAGCATCATCTTGTTCTGCTTAAATGCAGTGGGAAACAAACATGACCAAACCTTCTTACGCAGTCAGGCAATGGTTTTTGAAATTCATCTGTGCTTAATATTCATGTTTGGTGAAACACAGTTATTCTGGCTTGGATTCCACAGAATTACTGTAGACATGGGGCTGGGAGGGTTTATCATTCATTCTTGTGCTGGATATCTCAACAGGATAAAATGTTTCCCTTTCCTCTGTCAAATTCTGCCTCTGGTCTCTAGACTTGCTTTGGTTACCCCGTGGTTTTACATCACAAAATCATTTTATAAGGAGATGTGTGATGCTCTGGTGTGGGGGTTCCATTGAAGCTTAGATGGACCCTAAAAAAGGTAGAATTGTGTTTAAAATTTTGCAGCTTCTATGAGAACAAAGCCTAAACTGAAAGAATACAAGAACAAAAGACTTATCCAAGTGTTGATGAGATGGTGTAGTGCAAGACCACACGTGAGCCAGCTGGTGGATTAATAAATGCTGGGTATTATGGCATCAGAGGGCATGGCAGAGTGCATGCTGTCTGGATCAAATTCAGAAAAAAACGGACCCAGGCTGCACCCTGTAGGTTGATAAGGTGGGATTTTTTTTACAACACTGATAGCTGTATGTTATATTTTCTCTGTTCTTAAGAAGCATTGTGTAATTACTTAGGGCAAAACTAAATCTTTGGATTTATTTACCAGTGGTAGTCCTTAAAAAATAACAGCTGGCATGTCCATTTGATAGACAGAGCCACTGATGCAAGTCAGGCAATATGTCTAAGATGTGGCACAGCTGTGAGCTAGTTATTTTAAGTCTCTAGCTGTAATAATTATTATGTTGTAGCATTCCCTTTGACATCTGCACCATTTCAACAGCAGGAATAGCAAACTGAATTAAAAATTAGGGTTACCTGATGGTGCTTGTGGAGTACGGGAATGCTTCTGAGAAGTCAAATGAATGCTGCTTGTGGAGACAGATTATGATGGAGCAGCTGGCTGTACCTGAGCTACAAAACTGATGCACCATGATGCTTCTTTATTCTGAAGCTGCATTGACAATGCTCCGGAAAGAGCATGTCAGGCTGTCCCATATCTTGGGAGAGGGAGGTGAGCTGCTGGTGCATGAGAGCAAGCCCCAAGGTGAGTGGGCTTCCACAGCCAGGAATGATCCATGCAACTTTCCTGACTTCCTACATCAGACAAGCCTTTTTGTGGAGGAAAATAAAATAAAAAGTCCTGTCATGCATGGCATTGGGGGGATAGTTTTCCTTCAGGGAAAGAGGTGCACATTTCTGTAAATGGATATCCACCTTTATTTGGGAAGATCATTTGGCTGGGGCACAAGCCTGTTGACACACTTCCCCACGGAGAGGAGACTCGGTGTGCCTGCTTAAGAATGTTCTCATCCTCTTTGTGCTAAGTGCCAGTGATCTGTTATCTCCAAGTGTGGCAAGCAGGATCAGGTTTAAGTGGTGACCTCCAGAACAAGGTGGTTTGCTTACTCTTACCCTGCTGCGGACATGAAGACATGGAGGAAGATTTTGCTAACGTGGAGCTCTGGTTAAAGACCAGTGTGCAGAATTTTGTCATTTGTGGATTCTGCCAGATTTTGTGAGTGGGATTGTCAAGTGCTTCCAGGAACTGGACTGACTTCTTAGCTCGAGAAAGTTTCTCTCTAGTTTACACATGCAGTGGATATTATGACAGAGTAATTAGCAGTTCTGTTTGACAAATTGTAATCAGACAGGTACAAAGAACACTCTGTGCAGGGATGCAGCTCTCAGGACTCTGCTTTAGCACTGGAAAAGGGCGCTAGCAGCTACTGGGGCAGAGGCTGTGCTGGGAAGGACAGTGTGAGCTTCCCAAGATGCCATTTAAGGCTAGAACAGGTTATAAGGAAAAGGACTTCAGGTAATTTACTGCTTGGAGGAAACATTTAATTTGGGAGTTTCTTCAAGTAGAAGGGAGTTTGTTCATGCTGAGAGCCTATTCTGTAGCCTGTGCTTTCTCCCACACCCCAGTGAGACCCTTCTGGAAGAAGTTAATGCTGGCTGCTCTTGGTTTTGTGTCAGAGTTAAATTAAGGCTTTTCACTAGCCTGGATTAAGGTGTATTTTGGTGTTTGGTGGGTGTAGGCGGTGACAGCTCATGGAAAGATGTGATCATTCATCCTAGCATGCATCTTGAATCTGAGTGGGTGAATGCCAGGCTGGTTTTCTTCTGATGGCCCTGTGCAGTTCTATCTAAAACCCGTTGTAATGGCTATTGCCCAGCTGGTCAGGCTGAGAGCAGGGCAGAACGGCTTAGGGCAGGCACTGCTTTGTTCTTGTCCTCTCCTATGGCTTCGTGAACAAGAGGGCAAAGGGCTCAGCAGGGACTCAGCAGAAGGTAATTAATTTCTCTGGCATTCCTGGGCCATGCTGCTTTTAGGCAGAGAGAATTTTCAGGTTAGCCACAGCGTGATTTCTGTTTCCCACTTCTCCTTCCCCCTGAGTGGGTATCATGTAGGGACAGAGATTGATTGCTGTGTGGCTTAGTTCATGCTTTGTTTTCTTTTATCACCTTATGTGGTGCAGTTTAAATTACACTTTTCAAATGGTAAATTGCTTAGGAAAGACTTCTTAATGCCATTTTTCCTGGCAGTTTATTTCATACTTTTCGTGCAAATCGTACCAATCAAGTGTCTAGTGGGGCTGCCTGCTAAGCAGTAACAGATGGCCCATGCTAGCGAGGACAGGAAGGATCACAGGGGTAGGAGCCAGTGTTATCTACATATATGTTTTGGGTTGCATCATGAATGCTTCCCAGGAGAAAGCACAGCTGGCACTGGAATTGCGGAGATCTGATTTTTGGTATTCTCTATTCCAAGTCTTGGCATATGTGAAAATCAAGTTCACTTTGGGCTAGATCAATAATATTGAGATTGTACCTCTTCTTGGATAAAATCACTGTGCTTGCTAGTTTTCTGTTTTGTTTTTTTTTTTGGCTTATCCTGTAATCAAAAGTGCTGTGTGAGAAAATACAGAGAAGAGAGCAGCCAGGTCCATGATGTAATCTTGCTACCATGTGTGCTCTACCACAGGATGGCCTGAAAACGGAGTACCTAATGCAAAACTGAAGGAAGAAAACCAGAATTAATCATAGATGGTTTGACCAGTATTTCCCCTGTCAGCTTTGCCCCAGCACTAAAATACTTGGGTACCATGATAAGCAAAAGGCCAAAGAGGAGATGGGGATGTGTCAGAAAGTGGCTGCCTTGCAGAGCTCATGTTCTAGGAAAGTTTCTTCCTAACACTGGGCTGGCAGCATCCCCTGTGCTTTGACCTGGTTTTCATCTGTAGCAGTGGGCATATCTCCAAGGGGGCAGGGGAAAAGCATGAATGAAGAGAGCTATGATCTTAAACAGAGTCTGTGGAGGCCAAACTTTGATTCTGCTAAGGTGGCCAAGGCTTAGCCACAGCCACCTTTGCTTTTTATACTGTATTATATTGGATGTTTGTCCAGGTGCCAGTAGGAAAAGGCCAAGAGATCCCAGACATGGCCACGTGATTAAGGTTTGGCACATCAGGCCTTTCAGAGGACTCTTACAGCATATATTGGTACCTGTCTCCTCTTGACTCTAAGACACAACATGAATAAAAATGTGAGAAACGTCTTACTGAAAAATTCACTATCAGACAGTCATGGGAAATTCATCACTTTGTGGGGTTCTTTTTTTTTGCTTTTTTGTTGTTGTTGCTGTCCTAGAAGCTTTCAGTTTAGAAGATAACATTTCCTTTGGTTCTGACATTTAAATCCTTTTCCTTCCCCTGAATGGACAGAGGCTAAGCAGTCCTTGCTTTCTGTAAGGCAGCTAGAGCTTGTGTCAGTCCTGGGATGATGCAATCACAGAATCACAGAATGGTTTGGGTTGGAAGGACCCTGAAAGATCCTCTAGTTCCAATCCCCTGCCAAGGGCAGGGATGCCACCTGCTAGACCAAGTTGCTCAAAACTCCATCCAACTTGGCCTTGAACCCTTCCAGGGCCGGGGCAGCCACAGCTTCTCTGGGCAAATTCTCCCAGTGCCTCACCACCCTCTGACTTCTATTCTCACAAGCAGGATAAGAATCTGTAGTAGATAAAAGACACTGGAAGTGCCCAGAGAATGATATGAAGGATCTTAGGAAGATAACCTAAGGCAGTCCCGTCAGGATATGCCCTTGTCCTTGGGCAGCTGAGCAAGGGGAAGACCCTTCTTCTCAGCCTGGCCTGGAAGGATTTGTCTCACAACTTGCCTTATGAAATTTTTACTTTCCTAGTGCTACATCGCTGTGTTGCCGTAGTTCCTGCTGTCTTGATGTGTGTCTTTTGAGCACAAGCAGGAAATGTTGGCAATGTGTTAGGAAAAGATCCATGAGGAATGCCTCTGAAATGCCCTGGGAAAGAAGAGGAAACCAAGAAAGTCAGTGAAAATTCCTCCTCTCCCCCTGGCACATGTACACGAACTTGCCTGAATCTAGGGTAAAGCCAGATTCTGTATCCACTTAAAAGCATTTTCACCAACAACCTTGTGTGTGGAGACAGGACTAGAAACACAATGCTGGTCTTTCAAGGGAAGGAAAGGTAAGTTTATTCCCACTTTCTCCGGGAGATATGGAATACATGGCTGTGCAGAATGGTCAAATGCACTTATCCTTTATGGAGGTGGCAGCTGGGTATTCCCTGGTTCTCCTATTCTCCATGTGCCATGGCATTTCTTCTGGAGAACAGCAAAGGAGGGAGCACCTACTTTTTTACCTAAGCTGCTGAAGGGATCAAAGTATTTAATGATAACTCTCCCTTGCACTTCGGTCCTTAAGCCCTGCTCTTGAGAAATAGCTCATTAATTTGTTAGTGGCTTGATGAGAAAGGAGGGGGTGGAAAGCCACTAACAAATGGATTTGGTCCAGATCAGGTTTCTCTCTAGCAGGAGGAACCTCCTCTTTCCCCCCTTGCTCCAGTGGGGAGAGCAGGAGCTGGATGGTGAGGAAGTTGCTTCCTCTATTATTCCGTAGACTAATTTGCCTGCTGCTCATACACAGACTGCTGTATATAAAATCTCTTCTTGATGGACATGACAAGTTACCTAAGAAATGATATAAGGGTGGTAGAGCTTACACAGATTCCAAAGTTAACTGCCACCTTCCTCCCAAAACTTCACGCCAGAGTTTAAATGTGGTACCTTTCTCTCTTTTTCAAAGATCTGTGTGCATGTCACAAGTCAACAGGCAAAAAGATCTTTATAATAATACTTTGACATCATAAATCAGTCTTGCAGACAGATAGAAATTGGCAGGTTGCTTTTGTATGGGTTTGGCAAGCGCTGCCAGAGGAAAAGGCCATTCATTACCTCCTTAGGATGGAGAATATCCTTGTAATAACACTATCCATTGCTGGCCTTGTCTCTTGCTCACTGTTACAAAGAACCATGAATTTTTCACCTGACTTTGAAACCAGCAAGAGAACGACAGAATGACTGTAAAATGTAAATGTTTGTACTTGGTTCCTGTTGTAGGAAGATGTAGATTTTCACATTATTAGTGCATATTTCAAATTGATCAGAGAAGGTGACGAGGCCTGTAGAGACAGAAGATTTTACTATGCTTTCTATTCCAGCAAGCAAAACATGAGAGATGATTCATATAGAAAAATTGGAAGAATTTAGGTAACTTAATCTGATAATGTAGGTGTTTGAAGGAAGAAAAACTCTAGCATTGTTTGTTTTGAAACTCTCTTTATGAAGGGACATAGTTGCTCACGAATATCGCACTACTGAAGTTTTATATGTCTTTGCTCCTGACATACCTGCCAGTGTTTCTACAGCACACCTGGGTTGCACTTTTGAGGCTCCCAGCTTTAGGAGTAGAAGACAAATGGTGAACGGTTTGTCTTGAAGCACTTAATGATAAAATGGTACTTTTGTTTATATCTAACCTAAATATTAACAACAGCATTGATATTGAACATCCTGGATGTAATTCCAAAGTTTAGAGTTCACCCTGCTTCTGATGCTTCTAGGAGAAACCCTTATCCCATTTTTAATACTTCTCTTTGGCTAACCAGCAGGTTCCCTCTGAATTTATGACCTGCTCCACACTTCCTCTGAAACACCATGTGCTCTTGCACTTCCCCTTTGCACTTTTTAAAAAACTGATGAAATCATCTCTCTCTTTTTTTTTATTTCCCCCCCAAACCAGTTTAAAGGTTTATCATATGTTTTTAGATTGGTTTAGAAAAACCTGCCTTCCCCTTTGAAGGCTCCCTCTATTTGAAACTCTACTCAGCTTGCCAAAGTCCGGATGCTGGGACTTTTAGGCTGTGGTACAGTCAGGGGATCCAAGCCCTCACTGGAGGCTGTTTTCCCTGTGCTTTTGTCCTTGTTCAGCATTCTGGGAGAGCTATGTTTTGGGAGGCATCTGCCTCTTGGGAACTGCTAAAACAAGAAAGGGGGCAACTGCACTGCAGAGGCAGGGGATACAGCTGCAGGGCAAGGAGGGCTTATACCAGTGCTGAGTAGCACAACCACGCTAAGTCCATCCTGTGCCAGCTGTATCTGGGATTTGTAATGCTCTCCCAGTGAGGCTGCAGTTATTTACTGTGCCTGCTCGGTGTGGCCAACTGCCCTGCCCTCATCAGCACCTCTGTGCCCTGGGCAGCGTCGCACGCCCTGCACACCCTCCCTATCTGCCCTTCAGCTGTGCTGGTTTGATGTTTTCCTACATTCAGCAGCACGAAGGGAAAAGAAAAAAATACAGAAAAAGACTGCATTGCATTAAAAAAAGGGAGGGGAAGGAGTGAGGAGAGGGGAAAAAATGGAAAATAAAAGTGTGAAGTGAGGTGCAAAAGCATACACCTTTGTGCATTGCACGCTGACGCAGGAGGGAATGGCATCAGATGAGGCACCAGCATGCACAGAGATGTCAGGAGTGCAAACTGGGCTGCACTCCTGACATCTCTGTGCATGCTGGTGCCTTTCCTGTCATCCCACTGACAACTAACCCCCACCAGGACAGCACAGTCTCCCTGTGAATGGATGAATTGTCACTCACTGTGCGATTATTGGCAACACCACCCAGATACTCCCCAGAGGTGGTGGTCTGCGCAGGCTACCTGTGGTGAAGCTCACACTGTGGTGTTGGTGGTGTCCAAGTGTCTCTCCCATGCCCAGGCAAGGCAAACCTCATTTTGAAAACAAACAAGTCGAGCCCAGGGCTGCCTCCTGTTGTCCTGTGTTATCCTCTAGCAGCAGGCAGTGAATGCTGCTGGTCTTGGGGTGCCAGGTGGCTCTGGGGTGGCAGCAGCCCTTTGCTTACACCCCAGGGCAGGGTGGGAGCAAGGCTATGTTGGGGATCCCTGCCCCTCACCCCCTAATACTGTTTTCAGAGTTTCTCTAAGGCCATGATAGCACCTAATGCCTTTAGGGTGGGAATTCCTCCTGTCTTTCCGTTGGGATTTTCTTCCTTCAAGGCAGCTTCACCTGCCAGGAGTGAGTGTGGGTGTTGGTGCTGTCAGCTGCCCGTTTCTAGCTGTGTGAAATGTGGACACCAACAAGTGACAAAATTTGGTTTTGCAGCCAAAGATGTCAAAGCAGAAAGGATGGGCTAACAGAAAGGGAGAAGGGGGATGCACGGAGAAGGAAGGCAGAAGTTAATAGAGAAGAGAAGGGCGAAGGGAAACAGGTAATGGAGGCAACCAACCAGTCAATTTTTGGGCAGTAAAATAAGTAAGTGGCTAGGTAGAATAAATCAGGAAGGTGAAAGAGGAGATAAGGCTGGCAGGGCATTCTGTTTTATGGCCCTATGCACTTGGTTTCTGGGACATTTCACTTCCGGGGTATCACTGGGTTTGTTGCTTCACTGTGGGCCCTATTGATGCCCCTCTCTGCTCCCCCTTCAGCTCCCTGTGCCCCAGAGTGAGGGGCTGCTGCCCCACTGACTCCACTCTTTAGTGGTGGGAGGCAAAGGGGGAAATGATGTGGGAGCAGGATAGCTTGTGAGGTCAGTGTGAGTCAGAGGGGATTGTGTCGGCATAGAAGAACCCCTCGGAACAGATAGGGGAAGACATCAATCTGCTGCTTCTCAACTCGCCATCATGGCATAAAATCCCTTTATCTGCAGATTGATCTCTGCAGCAGAACCAGAGGGGCTGGTGGGAGGGCAGGCAGTGTGGCACTGAGGGCAGGAAGGGAAATTTCCAGTTGTGTGGATGCAAAACTCCTATCAGTCCCTTTCCCAAACAACTTTGTAATGTTGTGACTCTTGGTGGCATCAAGATTCACAGCGTTTTCACCAAAAAATCAATGGTGCCAATGGCATTGGCCATGAACGTTGTCACTACAAGGGCATCTGTGCCTTGAATCCAGCCCCACACCTTTGGATACGCCTGTGTGACTGTATTTTAAAGCTCTCTGTGCAGGGAAAAGGAGTGCATATCAAGGATACTTAGGAAACATCTCTGGCTGGAAGAACTTGCGTCACCTTCTGGAGGACTTGTCACAAAGCCAGCTACAGCAACATCTTTGTCCATCAGTCTCGTTGCTGTTAATAAGAGTGAGCACTGGACCCCCCCAACAAGCCAAGCGCTTTGCTGGCTGCATCCCATGTGTCTGCTCACTGTGCTAAAAGTGTTCCTGCAGTGGGAGTGGGACCTTCAGTGCAATCCTAAAGCCAAGGGGCTCCACGTGCCCAGTCAGCTGTGCAGGAGAGCAAGCTCCAAGGGTCTTACTCTCCAGCCCATTCCTATTCAAATTCCATTTTCTCCCACTTCCTTTTCTTCTATTGAATTAAAAAGCCAGTATCACTAATAATCCTTCTTTTAAATATAAGTTTTGGAAATTTATGAGCTGCCTGGGTGCGACAGAGTATCTCTTGTTTACAGGTGCCAGTCATTAGATTTTGCCAGACCACGCCTCTTGTGGAGTAGCTTAAAGAGACTTTTCTGGTGACATTAAGGGACAGAATATGTCGAGACACCCAACAATGGTGAAGTTGGGCTTATGGTGGGCAAGTCTGTGCTGACAGAAGAGGACTGCTTCAGAACATTTGTACTAATGAACTTTCTTTGTGCTCTGCTTGTTTGTCTGCTTTGTTCTCTTAAATGATGGTGCATTTGTGGATAATTTCCTCCACTGGTGAGCAACCCCCATCAAGTTGAAAGTTGTCTATTTTTAAAATGCCAGCTGCCTCTCAGATAAAAAAGCCAGTGCTGATGCACTGTTGCTTGCAATGCATTATTCAAAGTCCTTTTTAGATTCTCTCAAATAAAGAGCTTCATTAATATTTCAGCGGTCGCTGTGATTCTCTCCAAGGGGGCTCCATTCCTTTTTCTCACTTGACACCCCTGTATTTCTCTGTGTAGTGAAGATGATTGGATTTCGAGTTACCTTTGGTAGAGCGAACTCATCGCTTTCTGCAAGCAGTGGATCTTTAAAGAAAATTTGACCTTGAGACTGGTGCTAAGCAGATACCTGGCATTCCCAGAATCTTACCACAGCCCTCAGAAATGGGAGTGGTTTGGGAGTCGAGGGGCTGTTTTGTGCACCAAACACCAGCTGTTGTGCACCATCATTCTGATCATTCTAGCTGGCTTTGCTAGCTTGGAGGGGAGGTAGGGAGGGGGATTGGAAAAGGAGAATCATAACAGGTTAGATTTCTAGACATAAAGATTTATTAATGAAGTTTTCTTACTTAGATATTAACTGCATTTGCAGTGATTTCAAAACCACACTAAGAGTTATTTTCTTTTTTTTTCTCACTGTTAGGTACAAAAACTGTGATAAAAGCTGGGCTTTTGAGAAAGAACAGAGTGATTTCCTCACTTGAGGTACTGGTGGAAAATTGGTAGCAGACAGATCTGGAAAAAGTGGGTTTAGGTCTAAAGAAGAAAGACTGAGACAAAAAGTACCAACCATTCTGAACTCTTTGCAACATGAGCAGTTCTCTTAATTTATAGGGTTCTTACTGCTTTCCTTGTGATGCCACAATTAAAGATTCCTTTGGCTTGATTGTGCATGACGGGTTTTGATGCTGGGAGATAGAGACCTAGTGATACAGAGCTGCATAATAATTTTAAGAGGTAGTTTCTCAATACATCAAACAATTAAGTGTCTGAAGGGAAGACAAGCATTCAAAGCTGCTGCTCAGCCGTGAAACAAGAGCAGGAGAGAGAGAATGGTTGCTAAAAATGAGCACTGCATCCCCTGAGTGCACCAGAGCTGTGGGCAGGGGTCTCCCCTTCGAGTGGAGGCAGTGGAGGAAAGGAGGGTGATCTAAGTAGGGTGGGGACCATCAGTTATCAAAGAAATAAAGCCACCATAAGCATAGAGGGGATTCACACTGTGGATACCCGGGCACTGTGTTGGCTGCCTACAGTGTGCCTGGTTTGCACGTCAGGCAGCTCTTGCACTGTCAGAGCTCTTGCACTGTCAGGCCTCTTGTCAGAATTCTGTGCAAGGGGAATCCTGTGGCTTTGCTTGCAAAAGACGAGAAATGCTGTGGGCTGCAGTTGTTGAGCATCCAGAAACTTAAATTCTGCTTTGCTGTTGAAGAAAATGACCGTGACCAGGCTGGTTAAGAATAGCTTGATGTTTCTGCCCTGAGTCAGCAGTAAAGTGATATTCTGGACAAGAAATAAGTTTTTGGTTTGGGGGGTTTTACGTTTGGGGTTTTTTCAGTTGATGCTGCTGTGCTTTAAAATATGGTCTCTGTTTAGTTATCTTATTCAGCATGAAATTAAGTTTCCTTTAGTTTCATGAGGTGAATAGCAGTATCAAAAAGTCGCGATTCTGCTTTCCTGAAATGTACAGAAGGTTNTTCACCAGAATCATTCATGACTTTTCCAGTGTAATTTGTTTAACATTTTAAAAAGAGGCTTGGCTTACAAGCTGTTCAGAAGGTACAGGAGAGCATATTGCATGGTGCTGGGGAGATGGAGGGAATGCCAAAGCAACGCTGGCATATTTTGACAGAAATATTGTGTCTTGCTGGGAAAGGGCAGTGGAGAGTGGGTATTAGCAGCGAAGTCCAGCACCCTGTGGAGGTCACGCAGACCCCGCAGGGCTCTGGGTGGCGATTCGGCATCGGTGTGTTGTTTATGGCGTGTGACTGTGTGGGTACGCCCCGGCAGCAGCAGCGAGGGGTGAGCGGGGCGTGCGGGAGCTGCTGCGGTGCGGAGCCGGGGCAGGGTTCGTGCCGAGTCTCTGTCACAGCCCCTTCGGCGCCCGCAGCAGATTATCCTGTCACGCGCTCGCAGGCTGACCTTAATCTTTCTAATACGGGATCGCCCTCCCTGAGAGGGACAGTAAACAACCCAGATTTTCCTGCTGATGGTAATGCGGCAAGCAAGCCCGTAGCTCCGGGGAAGGAGCGTTCGCAGGGCGCTGAGACGCGGAGGATGGAAAGAGTGCCCTGGGGAAAAAGGAGGAGAGACGGGATTGCTTCCTATTTTCCCTACTGCGTGTCCATCAGGGCTTTTGGAATTAGCACTGGCTGGTGGGAAGTTACACCTTCTAAGGTTGCTTTTCCTGGCCAAGACACCTTTTCCCCATCACAACAGGACTCCCCGAGGTACTTCAACTGGCCGCTGTCTGCACTTTTAAATCACTGGAGATGTCTGCTTCTTGTTCCCTGTCCCAGGAGGGAGGGAAAGCATCTCTTTCCTTTGTGTCCTGGCCCTGCTACCGCTGCCTTTCCTTCAGCGAATTGTTAATTGCAGTTAAATGCCTGTTACCAGTCCCTGTGTAAGTAAGAGGTGACTTGCTTCTGCAAGGATGGCAGAAGGGTCCCAGCCCAAGGGACCTCTCTGAATGGTGCTTGGAGCTGATGCTCCCATCTGGTTGTTAAGCATTTGGCATTCATTATTTTACCCAAATGGTGGCTGCTGGAGAAATTGGGGCCGTTGTGTTTGAGGACTGGCCGATGTAAAAACAGATGCTCAAACAGAAAGATGGGTGCTTGGGCCCACCTGACCTTGCAAATGCCTTAGCTTGGGAAACAGAAGGCAAATCTCTTCCAAAAGCCCTTAACATTTGCTAACGGTAAATCTTTTTTCCAGCATGGAGAGCAAGGGCTGTGTGCAGGAGTGGGGAAAAGACAGTGACCAAAAAGCATGACAGGGAGTTCAAATCCTCTGGGCAGACTTGTGATCCAGTGTCTGAGTGGATCATCTTAGCACACAAAAATGCCTTTTTGTAGCTCTAGCTACTTCTTTTAGTTGTGTGTTTTCTGGAAATGTCCTACAACGGTCGGTATCAGCTCTGGTTAACTCCACACACCACTCCAAATCTGGAAGCTTGAGATTTTCACAAAGGGACAAAGGTGTTAAGACTCTTACGGTGATATACGTGGTTCTCTCTTTTTCCTGTCCATTTTTCTTTCCTTCTTCCAAGTCAGTTCTGAAAAAGGTCTCCAGGAATTTTTTGCTGAGTCCCCCTCCCAGTAGGAAGAAGGCTTTCTGCAAGCCTCCTGACTCCTATTTGCTCAGAAAGAGACCAGGAGATTTAGTCTGAAAAGCTGGTGTGGTTGGAGGACAGCCAAGCAAACAGACACTCACACAAATCGGTGCTGCTGATAGAGTGAGACACTGCTAGAAGTGACTCAGAGGAATTGGCTAATACGTCCTGCAGCTACAAAGAAGTGCTCAGAGCAGAATGTTGTTGTCAGCAGAACATCTGATGATGCAGTAGGTAAACTTGTTTTTAATGGAAACTGGGAAGTGAGGCTTGGAAAAATGTCAGGGGGAGCCTTGTAGGTAGAAATTGAATGCTGTATTCTTGGATGTTTGCAAGACTGTAATGATTATTTAAGAGAGTAGAAAGTTAATTTGTTAATTAAATGTTCTGGCATCTTGCTCCTCAGTGCCAGCTTGTCTGAGTCACCACTTATCAGTCCAGCCTTCCTTCCTACAAGTGTCACAAGCTTAAATTCTTACTGTAATGTACTGCAAACTGCACTCTGCTCGTTTAAACCTGTGCAAATATAAGTGTTGCCTGTAGCATACCCAGTGTGGTTAACGTTACCTCTTTTGTGGGAGACATGTCAAAATTGGCTTGGATTGTCTTCTGGGGACAACTGCTGATGGTACTGGAGAAAGACTGTTGGGTTGCACCAATGGACAAGCAGAAAAGTAGAGTGTTGGCAGGGTTTGGTGGGTCTTTGGGGGCACCAGAGAACTGAACTGCTGCAGTGTGAAGCAGAGAAATGGCACATCACAAGTGCCTGTAGTGCAATGTCTGCATTTCCTTCCGGATTTTGCATCCTTGCCCTGGAGTTGGGGGTTTTGCCAGGCATCAGTGCAGCCCCACGCAGCTGCAGCCTCTTCACAGCCAAGTTTT
This sequence comes from Dryoscopus gambensis, assembly GCA_013389985.1. Classification (NCBI taxonomy): domain Eukaryota; kingdom Metazoa; phylum Chordata; class Aves; order Passeriformes; family Malaconotidae; genus Dryoscopus; species Dryoscopus gambensis. Next base: position 91,890 of record WEIT01008587.1, on the reverse strand, counting down.
CAGTGGAGATCCCAGCAGGGAAAGCTTATGGGAGGCTCAAAAATGTAACTCGGAGCAATGAGAAAATCCATGAAGCATCTGTCATGCTGCCTCTTGCCTGGACTAATGTCTGGCTTTAAATCTCTTTGGGAGGATGTCTATTTGGAGCTGAGCTCTCCAAGCTCTGGGGTACTTTCGGGAGGGATCTCTGGCTCGAAGTTGCTCCTTGCTTGTGCAGCAGACAGGAAAGGAGGCTTTTTGCTTCTGCAGCTGCACAAGCCAAGAGGCTTTTGCAGAAGGATGCTGGGGAGAGCCTCCCCTTCCAGTGGCCATCACAGTGGGAGCTGAGAACCTCACTGCCCTCCAGTGATGCCAGTACCACTGTCAGAATGTCCTTGCTTTGCTGCTCTCCCAGCTCGTGGCCTCTTGCAAAAGCCAAGTCCTGCTCGTTTTCCTCGCTGGTATGAGGTGAGGTGTTAGTCAAGTGTGTGCACCACTGGTTTACAGCCCCTACAAAGCATCAGCAGAAGAGGGCACATAATTTTGCTAAGTTTGTGCACAGCTACCTCAGTCAAAGGATCAGAGGCTGAAAGTTTCTTGAAGACAAGAAAGTGAGCCTCCTGTCCTGCAGGCTTTTCAGTAATGCCTCCAAGGGCACATTTCACTGGTACAAAATGGCTCTTTGTGATAAGTACAGTGGCAGTGCTATTACTACACAGTAAATTATGTCTTGGGTCTGAAATGAAGCTATTTGGACTTTTTAACATTATTAATAGAGGAGATTCAAAGGCTCTTTCCCTCTTTTCTTTTTCTGCTATTTCCTCCCTTACTTTCCCATCTTTGCTTTTACATCTGAAATGATTTAAAATTGCCACAGATGGACCTTCTGGGCAGAATTATCCAGATCTGGGCAGCATAAAGAATACCTCCTTGTGCTTGTGCCCATTAGTCTAATGGAAGTGAGGAGCGAAAGTCTTCACCAGGCTTTGCGGATGTACCTCTGTGCCTGGTTTTTTTGTGTGTCCTGTAGAGTCTTTACCTTCCATGGGTGTCTTCTGCTTATTCAGGGACAGCTCTCTAGCCCAGCTGAGGTCTTGTGTGCTCAGACCTGGGCTGGGGAAGCCACTCTGCCTCGCAGAGTCACTAAACCAAGTGTGCAGCAAAGCACTCCTGAAGGAGCTGGGTTTCAATTTCTTCTCTGCCCACGATGCCCAGAGTGAGCCAGCTGGGATACTGTGCAGGGGGAGGCTGGATGAATCAGAGGCTGGGTTTTATGGTCATTTCTTTGCTCCCACCATCCTCTGGATGCGTGACTGCTGCTGATTCCCAGTGTGCACAGCCATTCTCTAGAGCTTTATTACCCTCTGGTTATGGAAATGCTTGTTGAAATGTGGCTCTTGATGAGATTTGCTTAAGTACTAGTACCCCAAGCACTAAAATATTAAATTAGTCTTAAAATAATGTTTGAATCATTAAGAAAAAAAAAAAAAGCAGGAAGGAACTTTTTGAGAAGACCTATAGGTTAAACAGGTAGGAAATCCAATCTCCAGCTAAGGAGAAGGACAAAACTCTTTGTTTTGTTCTGGTTTTCCTTCTTTTGTATGAAATTGCTTCGTTTTGCAAGAGATGAATTGCTTACTAGCTATTCCTGTTGACCTAGAGAGCTTCAGACAGTGATTGTACAGCTGCTGATGTCTCTGTGTTTTGCTGGTTCTCAGGAGAACCCCTGAATGCAGCAGGTGATTGTCCCAAGGCACCTGTGGAGAGGGCACAGCAGTGCCCCTGTGCAGGTTCTGCCCACAGCATCTTGCATTAAATGTTTTTTGGAAAATGTGGCTTCTTGATTGTGGTGAGAGGAGGACTGACTGCCTTAGGAAGCTGCACAAATGTCTACCTGGAAAGCACAATTTACCATCAGTGCACTTTTCTGCAAAACCACAGTCCCCGGCGTAATCTGTCCTTGTAGGACTGCTGCCATTAACTGTAATGGCTTGCATAATCAAGATCTCACATTATCCTACCCCTCACTGTATTTCACTTTGCTTCGCATTCTCTGCAAACCTATGAAGAATGGTGTGTGCTGTCTTGACTGGGAACAAACCTGTGCTGGACGACACAGACATAAGTGCACAGGCTCCACTTCTCTTGGCCATTTGGACACCTAAGAAGCAAGGATGGTGGGCTTATTAATTTACCCTAGACAACCTCTGGAAGCACTTTTTACACTAGAAGTAATATCAGGGTTCGTATTTCTGTTCTCAGGCACTGTCAGCATCAGTAACAGACAAGGGTTGAGACCAGCAAAGGATTTGTGTGATGTGCACCAAGCACTGGGGAATAATGGGAGCGTTGGCCTTAGTCCAGGAGAAATGTGACCCAGTAAACTTCTTAAAAGACTGTTCAATCACTCTCTTTATTATGCTGGAGCATACAGGCTGTGTACAGGATGAATGGCATTTTCATAACTGCTGCCAAGAGAAACATTTTCTGTGCTGTGTATAGTAATTTTCTACACTTTGGAGTCTCGGCTGGCAGCGGAAGAGGGCAGCTCCTCACCTCCCCACAGGGGTGGGCTGTAATGGTGCAGCTTGCACTGAACCCTTCACCAGTGATTTAATTCCATCAAGCCTAAGCACAACCTCATTGGTTTGTATCTTTGCAGAGGAATCCACTGCCTTTCTGCAGTCATATAGATCAGGAGCGAAATAATAGAGGAAAAAAGTTATTTTTGAAGAAAAACAGCACAGACAGTGGATATCTGGATGGGAACAGCAGTGTGGTTGTTTGGCTGGAGGAGCAGTGAGATGCCCAGGCACGTGGGGACTGTGGGCTGCTCTTGCAGGAGGGCTGGAGCGTACAGCTCCTGCAGGCTCCTTCCCAAAAAAACCCTCAATAACATCAGAAATAGCACAGTCTCCAGGTGGGTTTTTTTAAGGCCTCTAGCCTTTTCTCTAGCCTTTGCCCTTCCCTGTGGTTTATTGCTTTCCCAAAATAGGTTTCCTGGGAAAAAATTTTCCACTAATTCACTCTGAAGCCAGAGTGACAAGCTGTTTATTTATTTAATTGGTTTTATGTTCCAACCAATTAATTAATCTTCTCTGTGCTTGATTTTTGAGCAAGCAAAGCTGAGAGAAGGGGGAATGCATACCAGAAATGTGGGGTTCTCTTTTTCTTGTTTTATCTGCTCTTTCTTTAAATAAAAAGCTTAATTAAGCCTGTGTTTCTCATTACAGTCTGTCTAAATGTGGCACCTGGAGAACATGAACTGGGCTGGAGAACAGTTTGCTGTTCCTGTGCAGCCCATCATTTTCTTTATAAGAACAAATCCTGCCTATAATGATTTTGTTATCCCAGTGTATTTATCTTTTGCATCTTCATACACGACTCTTGGAGGTCTTCCTGGCATTCTGACAGCCTGAACTCTCTCAGCACTCAGACTGTATTTTTCTCACAAGCTTCTGAAACTGCATTAGATTTGATTCTTTTTTCTTACTTTTTGAATCTACATTTGTTTTTTATGCATCATAAGCCACAGTGCTCACAGTTGTGTGTACAACCCATCTGCACACAAAACAAGAATGAAATATGCAGGGTTCATTAGTCAGATGTGGTGAATGGCTTGAAGTGTTTAATTAAAGATAAAACACAAAAGGCCCAGTGAATCAGATATTCACAGAGTAATAGAGGTGTGGAAAAAAAACTTTGTGGATAGTCTGCTGTTTGAAATGTAGGCTCCCGTATTTGCCCACAGTTACTTCCCACCCATGTTTTTTTGCAAGGATGATCAGTCAGTAAAAATATATGACATGCTCAACTTTTTATTTCTTATGGAAATTCTGCTATGCTAATTCTTTTGCCTTGAAGGTAGATCTTTTGTCCTTAATCTATTTTAAAGCTAAATATTTCTGGATTCTACAATGTACCTTTGTTTAAAAATGTAATGTCCATATATCTCCTAGCAATGGCATGGTCCTTTTGTCTTAGAACTGAAGCTTTGGAAAAGTCTTTTCCCACTTAGGACGAGTCTATTCCCACTTAATTCTTATGAACTAGCTTGAAAAACCAAACTGGTGATATCCTTGCTAATCAGCCTTTGCAAGATTAAAAAAAAAAAAAAAACACAAAGAAAAAGCAAGTGCTTCATCTCTCTTGTCATTGCTGTTGAACTTTGGTGTATTTTTAAACCTTTCCTGACGATTCATGCTTCTTGTGAGCCTCTCATCAGTGGCGAAGTCGAACAGAATAGAGGTTATTTCAGCTAATTACAGGGTGACGTTATAACTCGAAATGGAGGATGAGGAATGAACAAGCACTTTGAGTGCTCTGCCCATACTCCGTTCCGTGCAGGCATGTTAATAGCCGTATCTGTTAGTATATTTTTAAGGCTGTGTTCAGTCTCAATAAGGGTGATGTTTGTCTGTGGGCCTCCCTCTCAGTCTGTTTGTGCCCAGTGTATTTGTGACAATGCCTGCACTGTCTCTGTGCCGTGAGCCGAATGGACGGCTTGTAAAGGGGACTGAGATGTTAGACTGGGTTGTCAGTGATGCTCTTCATTTGTATTCTGCTCAGGGGGCCAAGCCACCGAGGAGGAGACGTGCCAGAGTGCTTTCCTTACGAGAGCCCCTGCCCTCTTTAATTTTTCTTTGCACTCCTTTACCCCAGTGAACCATCCTCTTTCAAGGTGTAAGTATTTCTGCAGCACGGAGCTTGGCTTTAGATGATGAAACAGATAGGATGTGCAGTACCTATAAACCAGTGAGTTGTTTGGGCCTGGTTTATATTTGGCTGTTAAATGTTGCATTGGGAAACAGAGAGCTGCACTGAGAGCATCTGCTGATGCATCTTCCAGGCTGAGAGGGGGGTTTTGTGTGGGAGTACATTGTGGGAGTATGGCCTGTGCAGAGCTGCCTCTGAAGCAATAGCCAGCTCAGCTTTTTAGGGAATGGCACATGCTCTTGGAAATCCGTGAATGAGAAGCTCCCAAAGTGCTGCTGTTTTAAACTAAAAAGGCTGGTTTTGCTCTGAATCAAAAAAGCTGCTTGTTTGAGAGCTGACATGCTAATGCAGTGTGTTTCTCCTAAAATGATGCAGTGATGCATCCTGAGTACTGAGGGGACGTGCAGACGAGTGCAGTGTCCTCACCCGCTCTGCTGGCGAGACAGCGGCAGCCATCAGGGAGAGGGAAAGATGTTTTAACAATATGAGGTAATTTTGTTACTGAATTCTTGAGTACCTTCCTGTTCAAGATCTCCTGGGTTTGCTCTGTGGTTTTCTGGGAAGTGAAGGGTGCTGGTTTTACATCCTGTCGTTTTACATCCTTCCTTGCTTTGGCTGCAGCAGTTTCCAAGACTGTTGTGCCATGGTCCCATTTTCGGGACTGCTGATGCAGCACATCCCCATGGCAGGAGAGACCAGTGCCCTTGATTGTTTCCTTGTGCTCCACACTGTCAGGGCCAGGCTACTCCAGCTCCTCTCCTGGCAGCCAGTGATTAATGTAAAGTTCAACAGCACCAACTTTCACCTTCTGCCATGTGAGCTGCCCCCACCAGCGAGAGAAAGGTCTGACTGTTCTGCTGTCGGCTGCAGTCTGTGCTGCTGTCCACATGCTGGTGTGACTTTTCTCTCCTCCATCCTTCCTGCAGTTCCCTTTTGCCCTCTGCCCTTGGAGACTCCTGTGTAAAGGTAAGACCAAACAGTCACCCCGAAAGGAAAACACAGAGCAGAAAAAAGGCAATTTTGGGGAGGATTGCAGGTCGTATGTCAGGTCAAATCAGTCCCTGATGGAGGCAGTAAAGAAAATATAATATTGCAAGAGCAAATGTAGTTTGCTGAGGAAAGGTTCGTGGCTGGTTTTGATTGCTTCAGGGTCATCTGCATGGCTGCCTACAAACACTCTCTGCACTTAAACTCATGTAGTGCCAAACTCTTTCAAGTGAGGAAAGTGAAGATCAGGAGGAGGTTGCTGGACACTGGCCAGGACGAGTGCCTGACCATTTTTGTAAGCCAAGTCAGGAACAGGACAATGCAGGTCCTACCTTGGTATCCCAGGGAGTGCCATGACATGAATGAAGATGCCCATTTCTTGTACTGTACTATTATTTTCCTCTGAGCCTCCCACTGTCTGCCCACTTGTCCTGGAAGACAAAGATCTAATTCTAGATTTAGACAGTCACAGGTAGTGTCAGGGTCCATTTCAAACTCCTGGGTATATTCCTAAAGAAAACTGTTTTCTCCATCCCACTTCCCTGGCTCTTTTGGTATGTGCTGGAAGCAAAGTCTTGCTTTCTTCTTGAGTTTCACCAGGTTTTGGTATGGTGGGTGTTGCAGGATACTGCCTATGTTGCTGCCAGTATTAGGAAAAGGGGAAAGTCTTCTGCTTGAAGAACATTTTGGATGAAGGCCTGGCTCCAAACAAATTCAGCAAATACTGTATCCTGAAGCCATGCTAAGCCAACACACGTGATGGCAGAGCAAGTCTTTATCTTCCTGGGCTATAAATGAATAAAAATGCCTCCTAATTTCAAAACAAAGAGAAAAATAACAGAAAACCAGTTATTTACTGTATTCTGGTGGGAATGTGGATCCTGTACGCAGAGCTAGAACAACCACACAGTAAATCCTGTTACCTCTTTTCCTTCATCAGTGATGGATGCAGGGAAGCAAACTGAGAGGAAGCCACATCACAGCAAGTGAGGCAAGGCAGAAATAGCAGCTGGGCATGTTTGGTGCCTGATGCATTTGGAACTGAGTATCACAAAGAGAGGTCCCAGCATCCTCTGAACAGAGTGGGGTGATCTGCTGAAATCCCAAAGCACTGTTGTTCCCATGCATTACACATTTGTTCTTGTTGCAGCAATCACCATGTCAGTGGAATTTTCTTACATAATTAGGAGGAATGTGATCACCTTCAACCCTGAGAGCAAATGAGCTTCTGCAGCAGCAATTGCCATTCATGTGTGCACTGCATACCAAGGGGAAGAGGAATACAATGGATTTTATGTGTCTAAGCAGAACGCGGTCTGCAAGTGGAAATGTCACTTCTTGTGAAGCAATTTTATGTGCTGGTGACTGGACATCTTTCATTTGAAATTAAATTCCTCTTGGCCCTGCTGCATATTGGGGTTTGGATTGATGAGTAATTTCTCACAAATGTGTGCATCATTTCTGTTTTGCATCTTCTTTCTGCTGCTCCCAACACTGTGCAAATGGATGGCAAGAAGAGAGCGTGACTCAAACTGTTATTTGTTAGGCCTTCTGGTTTTCTCTCACATAGGAATTTTGCTATTTGAAAGTTAATCTTTCAACCATAACTAGACCTGTGTAAAATTGATAAACACGTGAAGGAATCACCCTGTTCCAGCAACAGGGCAACAAATATAGTCTGTGGTACTGCCTGAGCAAAGCCTGTGAATTAACTACATTTTAATCAAGTGAAGTGGGTAGCTTGGGTTTGCTCTGAGACAAGTGTTTGAGTAAAGGATCAGCTTTCTGTTTCCCAATATTTTCAGCAAGCTTAGGAAGACATTTTGGAATTAAACAGGCAACCTTCCCCAAAATGCTGTCCTGACTGCAAGCTTTCTAGATCCTTAAGGGTCATCTCACTGCCTCTTCCTCACACTTCGACTTCTGACTAGACTGAGCCTCTGATGCAGATGTCAGCATGTTCCCAATTATTACAGCAATGTCCTTGAGTGGAGCCATCTCCAGTCAGAAAAATCTGTAGAGTTGAATATAGTAAAGTGCTATTTCAACTCAAGTTTGGCTTTCTTCCAGCTGACATAGCATTTGTTCACAAAGTCAATTCCAGGACAATTTTTTACCCCTTTTCTCTTTTTTCTCCTTTCTCTGTTCCTTTCTCCCAAAGCCATTTCAGGGAAGAGAAGTCACATAAGTTGTATTGACATCTGAAAGATGCAGCTGAATATGAATTCATGGTTATTTTTCAGTTGATGTTCTGTGCCATTTTTATCAGAAATCTTTTTCACAGGCTCATCTGCGAGAGGAGGGAGGATATCTGAATGCAGTTCAGTTGGGATTTTCACATTTAAAAGTTTGCCCTTCTTCCCCCCTTAGAGATAGCTGAGTTGTCTGACTGTCTGTAATGTATCTGTTGGCATTTCTGCACTGAAAAACAGAAAAATGTCTCTGTTCTTGCCTGATAATGCTCTTTTGCTATGAAGAAATTTTGCCAGAATCAACCCATCTTCAATTGCAGTGTGAAGTTTCCAGAATAATAATGGATGTTGACTTCCAAATATTTAGAGTTCTCTAATTAGAAGAAATTATCTCAGTGCTCCACAGTAGGGGAATTGTGTATGCCTTCCTCGCCCTCCCGGCCCCAAGGGGGCTGCAATGAATGCTGGGGTGTTAAGAAAGCAGATCCTGTACCATGCAAAAGAGCCATGAGCTGTGGGACGGCACTGCCCTGGCTTTGTAGTGTTTTCCAGAGAGGCCATGCCTCACCAGGAGCAAGCAAATGGGCAGACCCCAAACCTGAAATGTAGCCTGAAGGGTTCTGCTTTTCTTACCTGCAAGAAGCTAAGCCTGATGTTCCAGTGAGGATATTACATGAGCTGCTCCTCTCTGGTAGCTTCACAAGTTGTGTCCTGGAAAAAAAAAAGGCTCTGGATCCAGGGCTAATGGTACATCTTTCAAAGAAGAGTTTCTGTAAAGATATTCTGATGTCCCATATGGAATAACATCAGTGAGAACCCTGAAGCATGTTGGGACGCTCTGCTTCCTTGTGTAGTAAAGGTTATAGCCAAAATCCTTTAAGAAGAGAAATGTAAAATCCATCTGAGACCTCATGTGCTGGTGCTGTGCAGCATCTTCTCTGGCTGCACTGATCAGGAAGTCTCTGGAAGTGTCAGCATGGGTTTCTGAGTGAGGGGCTGGGTACACAGGTGTGCACATTCAAATCCTACTGTATTACTGTTCAAGGAATCTCACAATTCCAGCCAAGCCCTGAGCTAGCCCTGGGGGTGCCTGCCCAGCCAGCACAGAGCACACCCCTGACACAGCCTTTATCCCAAAGTAGGCGTTGACCATGGGCATTTGTCTCTGTTGGCTCTGCTGGGGGCTGAGAGTGATGTGTGGCTGAAATTTCTCTTCTTCTGCTAATTCTGTGTCAGCTGAATCATGTCCTTAGTAAAAGGCATTTCCCTGCCATCACATTGACCAGACAGCACAAACCATTTGTGACTTAATTGTTGGTATTAACGAGACACTTAATGCATGTAAACGTCACTGAGGTTTTCTGTAGGTCTTAGTGCTTACAGTTGTAAAGCTGAGATCGTGGAAAACTAAGAAAAATGGGTTAGAGGGAGAATGCCAAGAAGTTATCAAGGTTTTCTCCCGGCTCCTGGGTATGATCAGCAATGCTTCAGTGATGCATCACTGCTGTTAATTTGCTCTGTGTTTGAAGAACTCTGAATAAAATCTATTCCTGTGCTTTGTTATCATTATATGCAGTTTTTATAATGTTTGATCTGAGTCATTCTTGCTCCAATTTCAGCCCATTACTCCTTATCTGCCGTGGTTATGGAGAACAGATCGTTCTATTGACTTTTGTAGCATGTTTCTATGTACATAGCAGCCCAGTATTACCCTGCTCATAGCATTCTCCTCACTAGATAAAAACAACGCAATTTTCTGTAATGCCTCCTGACAAGTCCTATTTTCTGGATGTCTTTCCTGTTTTTTGAACTCTCTTCCTTTGGTCCCCTTTTATTTACCTAACGTGCTCAGCGTGGGAGATAATACTTCATCCGAGGAGTTACAAAGCCAAGCAGAGCAGAATGACTTATATTGTAGGGGATGTGGGCTCCTGTATTTATTAATCCCAGCTTGTTCAGCTTTCATAACAGTATGGCTTCACCAAGGCATGTTCCCCTTACAGTCTGCTACACCCCAAATCTTCCTCTGAAGAGCTGTTGCTGAGCAGTCTGAACAGTTTTCCCTCTCTTTGTACAGTTTGCTGCTCCTATGTGCATGTAGTAACTATACTTCTGGCCATGTTGAATTTCAAAGCATGTCTTCAAATGATGAAATAATCTCATATAATCTTGTCCTCTGGTGTAATTGCATTCCCTCCAGACTTGTGTGCTGCAAATTTTAATAAGCATGTCCTCTACTTCTTCCTCTCCTTCACTAAAGTTTGTGGGGAACAGAACTGCCTGACATCTCTTTTTGCTTTTACAGTGTCCAATTAATGACACCCATGTGGGTCCTCCATTTGTTGCTCGTTTCATCAAGACTGTGCTTCCTTGGTTGCTTATGGGAACATCTGTGAATGCAGCATCCAAAGCAGTGTGGCTACACAAGAAATAAAAACTATAAAAATATTTTTGTACAGAGGTATCTGGAGCTTTCCTGCAGAACTGAAAACTCACGGGCTGCTAATACACTCTCTTTAGTTTGATTATAGTCAAGTTGCAACAGCGAGTGATTGTCCAAAATGCTGGCAGTGTAAGTGCAGGTTCCTCAAAGGAAAATCTTCATATGAGATAAAAATCAGTCAGAGAAGTGTAAATCAATCATAACCATAAGGATTTTGGAAGCTGAGAAGCAGCAGACATTGGAATGGCCGTAGTCCTGGCTTTAAATGTTCAAAAACATTCAACTAGGTGCTGGCATTCAGGAAGACTGGCATTGAAAGCTCCCATGTTAAAAGGCCTCATAGACTTGAAAGTGAAATTATTTCACAGACTGAAGGCAAATGTAGTTTCAAGTGCTATGTAGGTCCCCAAATCCCTTGCCAGTGTGTGGGTTTTGCAGTAGGTTCTTTTCATAGTACTTTTGCACTTCTCCATGTGCGACAGCTGGGGAGAATGGAGATGGGGTGTGTGGCACTGACAAGTGCTCAAACTGAAATAATCCTGAGAAGAGGATCTTCGTGCCACTTTCTCTTTGGGTTTCTGATGATCACAGCAGATGTCTGCAGGGATGGGAGATGCAGGATCCTGCTGTGAAAGACTGTAATAATGAGAAACATTTGATGAGCTGACTGTGTTTCATTCTTGCTGATGAGTTTATACTTCAAGTATACAAATTATTATAGCAACTTTGATCAGATTTAGTTTAGGTGCAACTAGAATTGATTCCAAGAGAGGCAGCTTGCGTGGATAGAAAAGTAACTAAGATGTGCTATCTTGCTGGCTTTATTTTTCATTCCTTCCTCATCCCTGTTTCCCCATCTACTTAGCACTGATTTTATGTTAAGTATGTCTTTAGAATTGTCTTGTTCTGCAGTCTTTAATGTTTAAGGTTGCGTGGCATCATTTTGGTTGCCTGGTTATCACAAGTACAGGGAAAACAGTCTTCTTGTTAAATACGAGTCTCACAGAGATACTCTGGCAGAGTCAAACTGCAAATCTGTGTGTGCCTTGTTGCCTGGCTCTGTGTGGAAGGAACCTGGGAGACTTGCACAGGACGAGAAATGCAAAGGGTGGGGCTAATGCTGCCCTTCAGAGCAGTTGTTGCGGCTGGTGGACTGGAACACTTCCAGGAAAAGAGTACTGATACCAAAGTATCCTCACACATCGCTGCTAATACTGGGAAGGAAAGTGCCTGAGGGAAGGACAAAACTCTGTAAACAACTCTGAGATGGAAATAGGAGCAGCAGCCCTTTCGGTTGCTTTGACTGAGGGCAGGCCGCAGAAAGTCCGTAGCAAGCTGTTGCTTTCTCTAGGTCAAGGAAAACATTTGAGGAATAACCTCCCAGTTTTATTTTGCTTCTCATTCTTGTGAAACAGTGGGGGTTGGAGAATAAATGTGCAGCGGTTGTGGTCAGTGCCCCAGGGAAGTGGGTGCAGCCTGGTAGCTGTGCTGCTCTCCGGTCACCTGCCTTCCTGTGGAAACTGCAGCAGGCAGCAGGTGCCCTGCTGGCTCTGACACCTCTGGCTCCACTTCCTCCGAAAGATTCCCCAGATCTGGAGTGAGGTGGAATATACATCCCTTTCCCCACGCCGTGAGATCTTGCCCTGAGCTTTCTTACATCAGGAAGGGCCAGGTGCTGCTGTCAGCGCAGCACAGCTGTGAGGACGCGGGGCTGGAGAAGCCTCGATGGGCCAACGCTCCGGAGCGGGGGATGGCCCCTGTGCCGCTCCCAGCGCGGCTGGCAATTAAATGGTGGCTGCGAAATGGGGGCGGGCGGGAGCGGGTCATTTTTGGAGAGCTGCTGGTGAATGTGTCACGGAGCTGCTGCCTTCACACCGCCCCAGCAGCCAGCAGCGGCCGCCCTGCCGTGAGCCCAGCGCTATAATTAGCTGGTGGCAATCAGCAGCCGCTCGCTGCTGTCACAGGGACTCAGACTGACTGGAGCGGCAAATGCGCAGAGCTACGGCGCTTGTGCTTTAATGACTGTATTTTCCCCGATGCCAAAGCCAGCTGACTTTTTCAAACTGGATTTCAGACTGTTTTGCAGCTTTATTTTTGTAGTTCGGGAGTGGATTGGTCTTTGCTTTCCCCGAGTAAATTCTAGGAGATATGCTGAAGCATTAATAGGCCTTATTGACATTTCTGTGCAGCCCCTTCAATTTACAGGAAGCTTTTGTCAATTAAAAGACCTCACTGATTGGAATATGTGCAGATCCATTTCTGGGGATGGCCTCAGTGCATTCCTTTAACCCATGTCCTTACCCTGTTAGCCCACTCTGCTTGAACCACTTGAGAATACAGGAACCCTTATGGGTCTGAAGTTCTGTTTTCTGAAGGCATTTCATTATGTCAGAAGATCCTGGGTCTTTTTTAGCTAAGATTGCTCTCAGCACTGATGGAGTGGCAAAATTATGTATCCCCCTGACCATCTGACTTGCATAATCTACCTGAGAAGGAGGATGGAGAAGAGATTGTGACAGTGTACACCACCAAATGCTTCTGTAGGAGCCAAAGCTAGGAAAGGAGGATATCACATTCTGTTTATTTTTATTTACAACATGATAAGCCAGTACATCAGGATTTGTACTGGCTTTTAATAGATTTTGGGAGTGCAGTTTACTTAAATGGTTCTAAGTTAAGGTACCTGCCTGTTCTGGCACATTATCCATTTCCATTATTTTGTTCTGTGGTCATGGGAAATGTGCTTCCCCTCTCTGAAAATGATCACTGTACCTAACATTTGAGGTTTTTTTCTGGTATGTCAATCTACAGAACAAGCACTTCTCTGGCAGTGTTTAAGAGCTTGACTGTGGGAAGGGAGAATGAGGTCTCACATCTCGGTGAGCAGGGTAGGATCCAGAAGTCTGCATTACGTCAGACTGAGCAAGACTGATTTTGACCTGATTCTATCAAACTCAAGTGCTGACAGTAAGAGTTGGAAACATGAACTCCTTTGGTGTCTGCAGTTGCAGGGCACGATCGGCCTGCCCTGCATTTGGCTAGAGAGCTGGACAAACAGTGTCTGGAAGTATACTGGGCACTAACAAACTTGGGAGCTTTTTTTCAAGAGTGGTTTTTTTTCCCTCAATCTATCAAATAAGTTCAAGTTTGTTTATTGAAGGACTTGGGTTATACCCTGACAGCCCTCCTTTGCAGCTGTGATCAGCCCTTGGAGCACAGCTCTCCAGGCTTTGCCTTTAATTCAAGTTACTGGTTTGCACAGAGTCTCATCTAATGCCTTCATGCAGTCTCCTGCTCTCCTATGCAAGGGTAAAGCCATTTATGTGAAAAAGCCCACAGCAAACTCAGCAGGTCTATGGCTGGATCTCTGTGGTGAGGCTCTCAACCACTAATCTCTCCTGTGGTTGCTGATGTGCATTTGGAAGAGTGAAATGACATCATAAGGCTTTAAGATAACTGTGCAGTCTTATCTTTCAAAGTCAAAAGTTTTTTCTTCAAATCCGTACATATGCTATAATCCTGGGCACCTTATTTATACCCGTCCCTCCCCTTTGTCTGCCTTCTTTCATGAATTACTCACTGATTTCTAAATGAATAAGTATGCGAGTACATTTTGGGAGATTTTTCAAATGTTATTTATAGAACAAATTTGTTTGGTACAAAAGATAGCTCTAAAAAGCATTTGGCATCAGATAACGAGACTGTAATCCTAAGGACCTGCTTCACACCCAAGCTGCCATAACCTGAAGGAATTTTTAGGAGGCAGTACTGCTTGCAGTGTGTGATACTAGAAGTGCCTGCTGCCTGACATACTGTGGAACTAATACACAGCCTTGGAGGCTGTATTTATAGCATGCAACAGCCACCACAACAAGCAGAACTGCTCTTCAGTGTCATGGGATTTCCTCAGTGTTCTGGCTCAGCAGAAGGATGGGGAGATGTCCTCACTGAGACATTTGGAACTCGAGCCCTCCGAAGCAATCTCCATTAGCCTGCGTCACGTGCTGTGTGTTTTATGCCGCGGCTGGCACAAACCAATTTGTTGACGGTCTGTTTACCTTGTACTCCGTACTGTGCTGTGTTCCAGAGAGGAAGGGAAAGCATTGGGTCTGCTGCTGTCATCACCTGGGAGAGGGATTATGACGGGAAGCAGAGCATCCACTGTAGCTGGAGCTGTTGCCATATATCTGCTGCTCACATAACCGATAATCTCCTACGTTCAGCACGAAGCATCCGGAACAAAGTGCTACCCACACCGCTCCCCTGCTGACATCCATCGTTCCAGTTCCCATCTGCTTGCAGGTTTCCACGGCATCAGCTGTGTTCCCAGCTGCTGGTCCCCCTCACACATCACTCAGGTCCTGGGACAAGCTTCCTGAGGAGCTGCCCACTAGTCCAAGCCCTAAGGGCTGGCAGATTTCCCCTTCAAAACATGGCTCTTTAGATTTTTTGTACTTGGATGTGGATGTGGATGTGGATGTATATTCATTGAATGCAATGTATAAACTCATATATGCAGAACTCCTACAAGAAATAATTAATTTGCCATATGCTATTGGCTGCTTTGCTAGGCTTCCCTCTCCTCACCTGATCAGCACTTTCAGCCCTGTTTCAGCCTTGAATGTCTTAAAGCCTTACACGTGTTTTTCTGTCACTCAATCTGCCACAGAAACATTTTTCTCCTCTGGACCTCCAAGTTTCTCTGCCTGAAGCAAGTCAAAGGTGCAATTTAAACAGCCATAGCTTTGATCATGTTCTTGGACTGCTCCTCAACAAGATTTGCACTGCAAGAGAAGTAGGAATTTTTCCCTTCCCTTGGGACTTGTAGCACTTCCACCTTACTTTGGAAAGGACCCAAGGTACCAATTTTTAACATTCTCACTCTCTTTACAGGAACATGTGAGTGTTCTACATCATGTAACAGACTTCGGCATGCTCCAAGCCTTGTATCCATCATACTGAAAGGACACAAAAAAATAGCTGTGGTAGGGTTTGAAAAACCATCTGATGCATTTCCCGAAAGGTGACATATGGATGATACAGGGTAGCTCTTTTTTAACATTTCTATCTTGCCATCCAAGCCCAATTGTGGCTTCACCACCTGTGAACAATCCGCGGTTTCAAACTCATGCTGCAGTCACCTTGTATGCCCTTCTTCCCCATCACATATTCCAATTCCTGCTCCCAGACTCTGCTACAGA
Organism: Dryoscopus gambensis; assembly: GCA_013389985.1. Taxonomy (NCBI): domain Eukaryota; kingdom Metazoa; phylum Chordata; class Aves; order Passeriformes; family Malaconotidae; genus Dryoscopus; species Dryoscopus gambensis. The sequence goes on along the minus strand of WEIT01008587.1, from coordinate 76,372 downwards.
GTGACTTGAAGGGACTCCTCAATTTTGGCAGAAACAGTGTGTCTGCTATAGAGCCTCTAATGCATCCTTCTGCATTTTATTCATCACTGAAACAGGATTTGGAGAGGGTGGGGATTCTGAATAAAGTGTGTAAAATTTTGCTGCCAACAGCACGATAATTAAAAGGGAGAAGATAGCGGTACGTGTAAAAATATTGTTACATGTGCACAAAGCAGGGCTGATCTTAGTGTGCGAAGCTGGGTGTTTCTGGGCCGTGTGCCTTTAAGACCTACATAATGCTGCTACATTACCTTAGGGTTTTTCTTTTGAATTTCCAGCTTCAGAAAACCAAGCTTGATTTTCTCTTTTTTTTTCCTTCAGTCCTCTGACAACGCTTTCAAAATCTGGGGGTGTTTATTTGAAAGAAGACTCCCTGCATATAAGATATTACGGCGTGATAAGACACGTCGCAGTAAATAGGGGTAGAATCATGTGGACATCCCTGTCAGCGCTGCCATGGCCGGGTGATCGTTACCTCCCCTTTACAACGCCAGCTCCCTGATTTAGGGCAGCTACAACTAATTTTTCTCTATTTCTCCCTGACATCTCGTGGCAGCATCAGGTAATGCAGCTAATTGCTTAAAACTTTGCCAAGAGAGACACTCCGGCATTAGATTTTGAAGCTTCAATAGCTTCGTTGGAAAAGAAACTAACTTAGCTGTTGGTATTATGTTTTAGAGTGGTTTTCCCCCCTGGGGAAGAACACTTCTTTAAGGAAGGATTTTGAACAGGCCAGATCTTCCAATAAATTGTGGGTGTTTATATATATACATATATAATGTTAGAAATTAAATTAAAAGGTTGCATTAACGTGGTGCATTCTGTTTTAAAATGCTGCCAGTGAAATTTCACTAAGAACTGCTTTGATGCTTGGAGAGGAAGAGGCTGATGATAGCAAATGCTGCAGAAAAACTGAATGCCGCTGGCTGGCTCTTTGATATATTCTTGCTCTAACACTTAATTCCCCAAATGAGTTAGAGTTTGCTGGTTACCTTTGAGAAAATGGCCAAGTCTGGAGAAAATATTACTCTGCATTCTGAGCTAGAAAGAAATACATTTTTGCTAGAAATAACTGAGTCTTTTCTATTCCTTTCCTTTCCTCCCCTTCTCATGTGCTGAGTAGAGACAAAAATGAGGGTAAAACAAGCATGGGCAGTAAATGCACATGTTTGTGTGGCAGGTGGAACAAAACTTAAGAGTAAGATTTGATGATCCTTCTGGGTCCCTTCCAACTCAGAATATTCTGTGATTTCAATATATGAGCTGCAATCCATCTTAGGGGCTTGGGATTTGTGTGTGGCTGCTGAGAAAGTGTCGGTGAACCTCTCTGTGGTACTCAAGTTCTGTGTCACTTAGAAATAAGGTTTTTCTGTGAAGACCACTAGGAGGAATAGATGGATAAAGCATTGCTAACAGGGAACGGTGGCTTGCTCTGTAATGGTTTGTTTTCTGTTCACAAATTCCCCTTGTAATACTTGTTTTTACCTCCTCTCTGGGTAGGAGCAGTGAGGCCTTGGTGGGAATGTAAAGTGATAGTGATTAATTTTGTGCGGCACACTGCAGATTGGACTCCTGTTCCAATTTTAGGTAGAGTGCCTGAAGATCTGTGTTTCTTTTCCTCTCCAATCTCCAGTCCCAAGGTAGGAAACCAGCCAGCTAATACTGGAAAGTGCAATCCCCATAGCTTCTTACCTGTGCAGTGAGTAATGCTGTATTCCAGAAGGGGCTTTTCCACCATCTCTCCTGGTTTTGCACTCTGTGCCATCTTGGCAGTTCTTTTACATGGCATGGAATCATCAGCAGCTTGTCCCACCTTTCTCTGGTGGTTTAATGAGGTAACAGCTACAAGTATCTTCTCTTTATTCTCTTCCTTGTTTTTTGGGGTTTATTCTTTGCTTGTGCCTCCATTCTGGATTTTGTCTAAGAGGTTTCCCAGCTTTACCTCTCAAGCACAGTTGCCATTTGTTTATCTTCATGACTCCGTGAGTAGATGGCCACACATCCCAGTTTTCAGTGTTTGAAGGGAAGGCAGAACAGGAGCAGCAGCTGCTGGCTGCCCCCAAAGAAAACCTGAGGCAAATGCCAAGGTTTATGTCCATCAGCATTGCACGGCTGAACTCTGCACAGAAGAAACTTCAGAAAACACTGGCTTTGTTCAGCAGATGGGATATCTCTGTGGAAGCCTGAATTTCACCAGAGACCTGATGTGTGTGAATGTCCCACTGAAATACCTGTGAAGTCCCAGCCTTCCAACATCATGGAGGGTGTTTTGGAGAGAGCAAAAATGCTCCAGCACAGTAGCTGATAGGGTGCCTCTAAACCAAGCACCTTGTCTTGAGGGGCAGCCCATGGAGGGCTCTGGCTGATGGAGCCAGACTGTGACCAGACTATGAGAGCTCCAGAGAAAGGTATCAGGGCAACAAAAGAGAGCAACATCAGGATACCTTGAGCTTATTATCCCCATCCTTTGCTCTGTAAAGTTTTAACAGATATCAAGCCATAGGAAGGTGCCCAAATTCGTGCTTCCTTCCCTCTTTGTCCTGCCATTGGTAAGACCATGAGTTTAGTCCATTATTTTGGAATTTTTTTCCACAGGGACTTTGGTGAAAATATCAGAACCTTGTTGTAGCTAGACTGTTACAAAGTCATTTCATCCTTGTTCATGGTGTCGGTGTGCCATCCCATGCTGTAGAAAACAAAGCCCCTAAAAATTAAAGCCTGCATTTTGCAAGGATGTTTGTAGTCTGAATTATACCCAAGTCCACTACAGCTTATTGGGTAAAATATTTACCATGTGTGTTTTCCCACTGGGAATGACAGCTAGACTTGATTAGATGCTTAAATGCTCAGATGTTTGGAATGAGGAATCAAGGGGAGGCACTTGGTTGGTGGCAGAGGCAGCATTAAGGGACAATATGAGCCTGTGAAGTGCCACAGCATCTCCCAAGCAATAAAACTGCACTCTGCAATCTTTTGTGTTCAAGATGACTGAATCTTAACCTACATAGCAATAATTTCCTGCTCACCAGAGAATGAGTGATCACATGAAAGTCTGCTCAATCCTTTTGTGGGGAAGGAGCGAGTGCAAAGATCCTGGGTTTGCAGTGAACCAGGGGACTCTACCTCCTGCCTTGGAGAATGGTGTCCCTTTCACATCAACTACCTTTTCCTCTGTGTGGCAAAGAGTAGTTTCTCCTCTCCTTCCAGACTTTTGTCAGGAAGATGACTTTTGTGTGAAAATGAAGTATACTCAGTGTGCTGAAGGTTTCATGCAGCGCAATGGCTCCAAATCCTGCAGTGCAGCCCACAACTCAGCAGAGGGGTTGTTTCACAGCACTTCAGTATTGTGTAGCACCCCTGGGGTAGTTACACAAGGCACTTCTGCATGAAAGTACTAATTCTGTGTATTTTAGCTGCATTTGCTGCAATTTAGCAATTGGGTCTAAATAGCAGCAGGACAGCTCTGTGCTGGCTGTCACACACGAGGTATGGCTTGGGAGCCAGTAGCTCAGCCTGTTTGTGAAAACATCCCAGCACTGCTGCCTTTTAGCATCACTCTGGGGTAAACAGGCTCGGGAACTTGCCACCATTGAGCCAGGAGGGGTTTGCTGCTTCCTTCTGTACAGAAAATGCCTCTACATTGGAATAGATCATCTTGATTTAAAACCTTCATTTAACATTCGAGAGAGATTTTTTTCCTGTCTGGTTATAATTGTTAAAGTAGGTCAAGGTTGAGATCCAGATCATCGTAAATCACTCCCCTTTAAAGGCAAATGTTTTGCTTTGTAGCCCGAGGGACTAAAATCAAGTCTGACAAGGCGCACAGACCTGCATTTTATTCTTGGCTTTTCTGCACTGCCTCTGTCATTTTTTTCTCCATCTGGAGAGCGGTGCTTACCTTGCACTGCTGTTGTGGGGATTAATTAATCCCTCTATTTGCACAGTGCTTTGAACATGCCCAAACGAAACGCTGTTATTTTAATTGCCTCGTGGCTCTGTGCAGCCTCCTGTGACAGCAGAGGCTGAGGGACGAATGGATGGGCAGAGCGAGGCCCCTGGGCCACGCCACATGCTGATTTCTGAGCTCAGCCTGCCACCTCGCAGCCAGCCCAGATGGAGGGGGACACCAGGTGTGATGGACCTCTGGGTTGGGCATAGGCTTAGCAGGGCTTGTGCAGATTCCTGGACTGTTTTCTGTGCCTCGTGGCTGGACCAGCTGGTGAGGAGACTGCCATGGGAAAGGCTTCTTCAGCAAGACTGGCTTGCAGGTTACAGGTTGCTGTGCATCTGTCACTGACTGCTAGAAATCTGGATGTAAATTTAAGAGCCAAGTGGCTATATTAAGTTGTCTGTTGGTGTTTGGAACCCAAGAGGGGTTAGAAGATGTCAAACCACCACAGGATGATAGTGTAAGCATCATGTGCAAGTGTCTAAGGACAAAATGGTCACTTGGCCATCATAAAAGTGCATTATCTATTGTGTGAGTAATCTACTAGGTATTTAAGACCATAAACCAGATCACTGTTGCTTCTTTTTAGAGGGCCACAGGCTTTGTGTATTTTTTTGGCAGAGGGCTGTTTGATACACTTGTGATCTCACCTGCTAGAATTTTCTTTGTTTTTCTGATTCACAGTAAAACAGGGGTGGGTTAAAGGTGTTACAAGGATATTACCCAGTTGTAGTTACAGCAGGAAGCATTTGCATAACAGCAATCGATTTTTTCCTAGCATCTCCTTCTACAAAAGAGATGCACTAGTAAAGCATGCAGGGCTTCACAGATGGGCTGTAAAAGAACAATAAGAACATTGTAGCCGTGTTTGCTGTGTCATTTCCTTCCATCTTTTCATTTGCTGTCTTACTCCATCACTCTTCCTCCTTTTTTTTTCTGTCTTGTCAGTCTCGATTTACTTTGCTCCTTGCTGGCAGAGTTATTCCGAGCGGAAGTGGATGGTTCACATCACACGGTGATGCCATCACCAGCCCAGCCAGGCTGGCTGTTTGAGGGCCGCAGAAAATGCAGTCCACAAATGCACAAGGGATGGGAACCCAGAATTTACTTTGCTGTCATCATGACAGTGAATCCTTTTCCAGCGATGTATTCAGGACACTTGGATACCAGTGGGAGGAAACTCAGAATAAAGAAAACAGAGAGGGAAAGGCCTCCAGAAAAAACATTTGGGTTACTAATGATGTGCCAGGAAATGAATTTGTGATGACAATGCTGCATGGACAGGGCTGTCTGTGGTCAGCCCGTGGTGACCTGCTGGAGCAGTGGTGTGGGCTTTTCCTTGCAAGGAAGAGGAGTATGAAAACAACTCTTTTCTTAAGGATGCTGTTCGTAAGTTTCCTAAACAGAAGAGATGCTGCATAGGTGTAGCTTTCAGAAAATTCAGTTCAGGCATGAAAGAGGAGCTTGTGGAGAAAGCTTGAATGACTCCACTCCACTGAAGAAGAAAAACAAAACTTGATCATAGCTACAAAAGTCCATCCAGGAAAACCACAGTGTGTTGCCATGTTTCTGTGACAAAATGCAAACGCCATTCTGGCCATGAACATGCTTTGTATGAAGAGATGCATTTTGATCCAGTAACAACCAGATTTCACCCACCATTATTTTGTCAAGTTATGCTGCATTAAGCATTCCTGCTAACTGGAAGTTTTGGTGCTGACTCTCAGCCATGGGAACTATGGTGTGAGACCTGTGTGTCTGCTGGGAAATCAGAGCTTGGAGCTGACAAGATCAGCCCACGCCTCACTTTGGAGTGATACCAGTGCGTTGTGAGGCATGGATTGCTGTAGTTTCCATCTTTCTCCATGGGCTTTGCTACAATTTAAAGGACTTATAGATGGTATTTGATATAAAGCAGCACCTGTAAGAGGAATAATCAATTATCAGCACAGCTGACTGTCCCTGTATGTGTCACTGCAACATGTACTCACCTGCCTTCTTCATCAAAAGCCCTGTTCCCTCTGCTTTCTCCCTGCCATGGACAACATTCCACAGAATAACCCAAACCCTTCTCAAGGGCACTCTCTTAGTCATCAGTTTCCTGTTGGCCATCCCTGGAGCTGTTTCATACCTTCTTGCCAGTGTCCCTCATGCTAGCTCGGATGTGAGCTCCTCAAAAAAAACCAAAAAAACCCCAAAAAACCAAACCAAAACAAAAAACAAACAAACAAACAAACAAACAAAAAAAACCAAAAAAAGAAATTAACCCAGTTGCCTTGGGTAATGTTCATTCTACTAATGCACCTTGCTATGATAAGAGGAATGACTGTCGCTTGAGATAGCTGGGAAAGGAAATGGGGAATTTATTCAGCAGTGTGCAATTGTATTGCTTTCTCTTCCAGGGAGCCAGCAGGTACCAGTGGCTGGTGTGAGGTGGAGAATTGCTTGGTAATGGATATGTGGCTGTGGTCCTCACCACACACATGCTGTGCCTTTGTCATTCATTGCTTGCTTCTGTCTCCTTCTCTCCCCAAAAACTGAAAGGGTAGAGGCTGTTGTCTTTTATTCCCCGGCTGATGGAAGAGCAGCTTCAACACTTCTCTTCCTATGCATTGTGTCCTTGGTGTTAAAACCTCCTGTGAGGGCCTTTGTGCTGCCCTTCCTGCTCAGCCCAACAGGGGACCAGAGCTCCTTTCCATCATCCCTGCCCAGGCTGGCAACCACATCCTCACCATGCCAGACCTTGCGCTCTGGGTGGTGGGAGGCTGAGCCTGCTTTTGGGTTCTGCCACCTCCATCTGAGGGAAACCAGTATTCCTGTGTAGCTGGAGCTCCTGGGTTGTGGAGGCAAAGTTTACATCTCAGCTTTCAGCAAAAATGCCCCACATGGCTTTGGCTGCTGGCTCAGCTCTCACTGCCCTGAGTTTGCTTTGGATTGGGTTTGGATTGGTTTGGATTAGTTTGGATTGGTTTGGTTTGGTTGGGAGGGAGGATGTTGGGGGAAATAATTCCTGTGGCCCCTGGGTTACCCTTCCTCTGCTTTCTCTGACATGCTGCTTTTCCTTGGCTTTCTCAGCCTCACCTGCCCGTGCAGCTGGTGGTGTGGGAGCTGTGAGCAATGCCTGGTCAAGAGGAGGTGTCACTGAAACCTTACCATGTTCTGCAGTTCCATCTGGGACTCAAGCAAGGCTGCACCATCAGTTTCTTACCTTCAGTCACCTAGAGCAGGTCCGTACCTGCCAGGTCCATCAGGTGTGCACTCAACCCACCAAAGCCTGATTTTAGTCTCCACTTTCCAGGATGAGAGGCCTTGATCAGATCTGTTTGGCCCAGGGACCTGCATGACCTGAAGAAGGCAATTCCTTCCACCCGGGCAGCCCAAACTGCAGCGCTGCAGGGTCTGGCTTGGTGGCCCTGGTTGTTCTGGCCCTCACCTGGGTCTCATCTCTCTGTTGCCCTGGGCAGCCCTGGGCTGTGAAATGGGAAACACCCTCTTGTTTTTCAGGCTGGAGTCCAGAACCAAGGCAGGGCCTTAAGCCTTCAATATACTGATGTGGGGTTTTGTAGGAGAAAGCCATTTGAGCAAAGTGCAACGTTTACTTGTGAGTTTGTATGGGGTGAAGGGAGTGGCTTCATGTTTAGTTTTGATAAAAATATTTTTAGAAGCAGGTCAATTACATGGAGCATTCGTAAGGTTTCATTTCCCTGCTATATCAGTCGTTAGAAATGTTGCATTTTTGTTGTTTTTCACCTCTAAATTGAAATAAAAGAAATAAATTTTATTAAAGTACAGTTACTGTGCTCTCTCATTACCTCTTAAATGCTTAAAGTTGGTTCAGAACCAAGTATTAATAATTGCATTGTATTAATTTATTTTTAACTTGACTCTAAGCCTGAAAGCAACCAAGCAGAAAAAGTATTTAATAACCAGCAAACTTAGAGGAGCAGAACACATAGCCCAGTGCTGTTAACATCCTTCAGCAAAAAAGATTAAGTACTGCTGTCGTCATTTAAGCTTTGGAGGGTGGGAGGGAGTGGGGGAAGGGAGAGAGGAGATGTCTGATCCACTTAATGCAAAGTATAAATTGATGTCATTTTAATTTTCTTCTTATAAGATTTACCACTTTACATGTAAATACCAGGCAGCACTGTGGCTATGTTGGATTTCTGATTCGTATGGGAGAATGTGTTCATCTGCTGGAACTTAACTGATCACACTGAGTTAAGGGGAGGATAATAAAAAGCTATGGAGTGAATAATGGAAGGATTTAAAAATGAGGCATGGGGGGCAGAAGATAGGATACAGAGTAATTTTGGAGGTAAAACTACAGTTGAGATTAACAATATATTTCTGGACATCTGGCTGATCTAAAGTCTGTCTGATGATTGTTTTCTAATTGTTAAACCTGCCACCTTTATGTGTGCGATTAGGCCTGTTTAAATATGCATGAGAAACGCAGAATGTTTATTGATTCTGTGCAGCATAATTTGTGTGGATCTTAGTTTGGAGTCAAATGGAGTTTATTTCTACTTTAGTTCACACATACTCAGTTCTTGTTTAGCTTTCTTCTCAAATGCAACGTCACAACGAGCATCTGTGAGAAACTTAGTGATAGGGAAGAGTTTAAAATAAAAGATACCATTTTTAGAGGAACTTATTTATAAAGGAAAAATGGGCATCTTATTAGTTACTAAAAGTGTATCTTCTGAGCAATTGTATGAAAGTTACTGTCTAATAATCCTGCATCTGTATTTAATCCCTTTCACTGCTACAGGACTTTAATTAAAGACTCTTCTATCTTTATGCCAATTAGTTTGAGATCCTAACCTTGGTGCTTAACAAAAATAGTTTCAGGAGCTCTGCTGACATCCTGAGTACTGTTTGTAAAGAAAGAAAACCCCGGGAAAAACACATCAATATCAGCCCCCGTGGAAACACTCGAGCATTTCATTAGCAGTTGTAAGCTGGAGAGACAATAAGCTGGAGGGAAGGCTTTATTAGGCCAGAGGTGGTAAATGGAAAATTGGCAGCAGAAAATCAAAGTTTGATAGTGAACAGCCCCTCACAACTGCAAACGGCATCTTATTGTTTGTGCGTTTGCATTTCCATCATGCCCTGATCCCAACTGTGTAAGGCCCCGTAATAAATAAATAACCCAACCTTCATGAGCAAGAAAAAAACAATATGATGGCTCAGAGCCAGCGAAAGCTGCTCTGCAGCCATCTGCTCAGCATCAGCCCAGCACCAGCCTGCACGCTGTGAGTGGGGAGTACAGATCATTCCCCAAGGCCTGATGGTCAAAATGTCACTGATTTTATGCTCTTTGCAGAGTATATTTAATGTGATCTTTTCCTTACAGCAACCATCTCTGCTGGTGTTCTAGTTACACATCTATATTAGAAATCCACTGTAAACACGTTGTGTCTATATTAACAGGCTGAGGGCAGGGAGATGAAATACTGAATACTTTGATTTGCTGTTCTAAGATGGTTTAAATGGAAAAAATGAACACAAGTCAAGGGATGTAAGAGAACAGACAAGTAATGCCGGCATGAGAATGGTCAGAAAAGGTGATGTTTATGTGGAGTCAAATTTCCATTTAGGTACCTAAAAGTGCATACAGGTGCTGGGGTTTTCAGATGGTCAAGCTGCTGGACCTCTGTGCAATGCAAGACAGCCTTTGGAAATTGGGTGCCTGTTTTCTGCTGCTTTATCTCTTCTGAGTATCTTGGTGCTTTTGAAAGTTCCATATTTACATGCTGGGCTTTTTACATCTCTGGCAATCTGGTTTATAGTAAGTATGGAAGCTGCTGCCTCTGTATTTTATCCTCTGCCCTGTGATGCCCATTCTTGCAGTCTTCATGCTTTAGTAGTGCTGACAACCAAAGTCAACATTAGGTTTTTGGAGAGGAGATGGAAGAAGGAAATAGAGGACATGGGAGATCACAACTCTGGTTTAGGGTTTAAATACCCAAAATACCTACAACATGTCTCCATGAATGGAGACTGCTAAGCCTTCATTTCAGTGTTTTTGCTGTCAGTTCAGGCAATATTTTGTGGACATGGGTGCTCTTTGTCCTTGGGGGAGCTAAACACTCTTAGGTGTTAAAAAAGTAAAAGTGACACCTGAGAACTCTGTTCAAGTAATTTTGGGTGGATTTAGAGAGAGCCATGTCCTTGGTGCTTCAGAGATGAGAGTTGAGTTTGGAGCAAAAATTGTCAAGTGTCAAGTTGGAATATAAAAGCTGTAAATGAGACTGAGATCTGCATTTATTCTTTTCTTTCCAGCCAGCTCTAGTTTAAACTGGCTGTGAGGCCAGTTTTACGTGTGATCCCTAGAGCCACATAGGTCATGTGTGCTTGCAAAAGGAAGAGTTAAGAGCATGACTGAAAACTGGCAATAAAACTGCCCTTAGACCTTGCACTTGCGCTGTAATGAGCGTGACTGCTGCTGCTGCTGGAGGAAGAACCCCCTGAGCAGCCTGGAAAACTGTGGTTTCTGCAGCAGCCATGGTGTCTTCCATACTCATTGTGTCATATCTGAATGTGGACAGCTCAAATCATACTCTGCTCCAGAGGGGATTTCATCAGTGCTTTGTTCTGTATCCATATTTCCATGTGCTACTGGAAGTGCATTGTTTGCACAAGCATTTTTCATACCTGCTGTGCACTGGTAGCTAATACTCACCTTTCAAGCAGCTGGTGCAGGTCTTTCATGTGTAATTCCTGAACACTGAGACCAAGATATGCCAGAGATCTGTTCACATATGCTCAGGACATTACACGGTTAATCAAGTTCCCTCTGTTTTGGTGTGAAATGCCTCCATTTCTGCCAGTGTCCCCTGTGTGACAGTGCTGGCCATTTTCTTCCTCAATAAACTTTCCTTAGGGTGTCCCTCATTTTTTGTGGCACTCATAAAAGCAAGTCAGCTCCAATGCTTGCAGAATTTCCCTAACAACTCCTGCTGGCACAGGTGATTGCAGCTTCCCCTGTGTTGCCAGCTCCTTTGTCATCAGGCTGTTTCAGTACAGCTTTTTCGTGTTTTCCGCGTGGTGCTCTGTCAGCAGGTTTCCTGAAGGGAACTCAGATGGTTCCAGCAGTATTTCTGTGGTATAGAAAGCGAGTCAGCTCTTCAGAAAGAGTTATTTGCATTAATTTGTGATAACCGAGCTTCAGTGAGCCTTGCTTTTTGCATGGTTTTATCCCACTTCCTGCTTACCTCTGTGCCTTCAATTAATAAAGCAAGTAAAACCAGCTAGAAAAAAATAGTTTTATGCTAATGTTTTTGGGGTCAAAATAGGACCTCTGTTTAAATTCATAAATTTTATTTTGCTTATTTAGCTGCAGTAATGCAGGCAATGCTGCTAAAGATGTACACTGGTTCTGATCTAGATTTGAAAATTAATGTTGGTTTTAAGTTTTGAAAAGGAACATTTTTATAATATTGTTGCATTTTGATGGGACACTGAGAGTTTAAGAAATAACAGTGAAGATAATACCTTGCTGATGACTTGCTTCCAGGTGCCAGCTATTCCAAGAGGTGGAAGCAATGGCTCATACCCAGTGGTATGACCATGCCTGATGGTAGATATTGCAAGAATATTATTTTCTTTTCAATAGGTGAGTCCTGGTTTCCCATTTATGTTCACACTTTATCAGCTTATACAGTGAAAATTATATCTACATTTTCTTAGCTTTTTTCCTAATATTTCTAATATAATTTTTTTACTTTCTTCTTGCATTTGTATTCTTTAACAGTGCAGTTGCTGTATTTACTTGTGCTGACATTAAAATATCAATTTGAATGAGAAAATATTTTCCTCAACAGAAGTGTAAATGTGTTTTAGAAGCCCTTACATTTCTGTATTTATCAGCAAATTTGCCTATAGTAAGTTCAGCTTACTTTGTCATGTTGGCACAAAGTATTTGGCTATGTTTGAGCAATTCTGTTGGGGAAGAGGACAAAGTACGTAGAAAGAATATTTTTTTCTTTATAGTTTAAGCATTCCTTTGCTTTGAGGCATCTCTTGGGGTGCACTTGCCTAAGCTTTGTTTTGTAAGGCAGCTTGATCTCACAGTGGCATCATTTATCCCATGTGAAGTATTCCTGGGATGTGTTCTTATACAGACACTCATTTATCCATTTGTGCCTTAGCATCAGCCATAGCTTTTTTTGCCTCTATGAATTAAACACACCTAAATGTTTCAGTAAGTCCAGGTTGCTCTGCTAACCAAAGTGTGCCCCACTCTCTGAGCCAGAGACACCATCCAGATCAATCATCCCTCTCCTGTCGCTGGCAATATTACACTGCCCTTGGAAGAGATGCATTGAGTCCCTTTTCAGTGTCTAGGACACGGATGTGGTTGGTTGGTTGGTTGGTTGGTTCTCCTGTAATTTCTCTAGAAAGATACAAAGTGGGAACCGGGAAGCTGGATTGTAGGAACCTGGTGGCCTGAGAGACAAAGGTTCTTGCCTGATGTATTGAAATGGTGTAACGGTAGAAGGGGTTAGTTCTAAGCAATGTGCATTTTGCAAAGGACTCTGTAAGTCAGATTGTTTGTCTTTCTTACTGTATTACAGAGTGGTACTTTTTCTTTAATTGACAAAGCATTCATCTGGTGTTTCGTTCATGTTACCCATGGTGTTTGGGTAACTTAAGGTCAGTGAGTTTCAATCCTTCTGTGCTTAATTCATGGTGTATCTGGAATATCTTTTGGAAAATCTGCCCCTATTGGCACAAACGGAAGAAGATTAATTTTTGTTAATTCTAGATTTTTGTGTTTCTTGATGTGGCATGTTTTGGGATGCTTTCTACTGATCTTGATTGCATTTCTACAGCTGCAGTGCAGCACAATGCACCACGAAATGCATCAAGACTTTGCAGTGTAGAAACTTGCAACTGAAGTACCAACGTCAATGTAAGTGAAGTGTGAATGGAAATGCCCATGTGGGCAATTGCCATAAGAAACTGTGGAACAAGGATAAAAGGAACAGCATGTTTTGGTATAGAAGATCCTTTGTACGAGGTTCAGTCAAGGAACTAAATGGCAAGAAAAGAAAGAATGATATTAGACTCTCTCAGAGAAGTTCCTGTTACTTGTTGGGTTGTGTTATCCTCTCCAGAGGTTGATTTTGGAGCATTCCCTGCTGGTAACACTTAGATGGGAGTAGCATGTTTTGTTTTTGAAGGAGCAGAACTTACTGGGGCTGGCTTGACAGGGCTGTCACAGCTGGAAGCAGCCTTTGTTTTCTCCCTGTGAATCCTAGGAAGGCACACAATTCCCAAGCTTTGACCTCAGCAACATTCAGGCAGGAGAGCTCCCCAACAGCCTGGCATGCTTGGAAGTCGTGAGGACCCCCTGTTAATATAATCCATATTAAAATGCTGGTCTTTATAATTTTATATGTTAATTAAGTAGGAGGATGGGGTCCTTTTGTATATGCCTGGAGTTTGGAAGAGAGCACTCTACTGTGTGTTAACAGTGTGCTTGGCAATGTGAGGTGGAAAAGATGTGCTAGTCTTTTCCCATACTGTTTGGTGTCAAACTTTTTAATTTTTTTCTTTTATTATTATTATTACTATAATTTATGGACGAGTGTAGCAACTTTATTTTTGTTGCCTTCCTTGCTGATACTGATGGTCTTTCATTCCTCCCAGGCTCTGATACCCTGAGTTTAGAGAAGCCTGTGTGGTAAACCACCGTGGTGCTGGTGTGTCGTCCTGGATTAACATCAGCTACAGCCAGCTAGGATGGTGAATTTGGGAGCTACATGCCTGCCTGGAGCCACTCACCGTGCAGTCCTAGTGACAGCTGCTGGCAGTGTGTACTAAGAGCTGGTGAAGTAATAGAGGAAAGATTGGCAATTGCATGCAGGAGAGTAGTCAACTAGGAATTTTTATGGCTCATGCTCAGCCTTTTTTAAAGTTTTCTATTTTCTGTCGTTAGTAGGTGGTTCCCCAAATTGGAGCCTATAAAGACCATTGATGAGGCTTGAATAAGATCGACTGGCAACAGTGCAAACATGAATTTTACAACAACCAGTCAAATGAAATAAAATGGAATGATGTATATAATGATGGTAACATTAGCTTGCCTTACTGCTAATATGAATGCTAGTAAGATAAATATTGAATATCTGTAAATAAACTAGCATTATACCAGCATGAAACCCCCCTTCAAACTGTAATTCTTCTTGAGAAAGATGCGATGGTTTTCTTTAATCTTTTCAACAGGGGCTCTACGGTGAATCATTTCATTTAATTGCTGTTCTGAAACACATAACAGGTTTTTTAATGCCTACTTTTTATATTTGTCTTTTTTCTTTCCGTTAATTGCAGTACTTCCATTCAAGCTTGAAAATGAAATTGCTTCCTCAACATATTTCTTCTCAGCTTTATGTAAACATAGATGGATTTATTAGCCCAATTTCCAGGGAAGATGGAAGTGCACTAGCGCCGAGCACATGGAGAGGCTTTCGCCAGTTGTCGTAGTTACAGGCACTTTAAAGGAAACTCAGAAGAGTTGCCAGGCAAAACAAACCCCATCTCCTTCTCTCGTTCTGTGGAATTTATCTCATGCCTGGGGGACTGAAGAGCAGCACCAAAATCCAATGGGATGGCTGCTCACCTCTGCCTTTCCAGTGCACTCTGGAACTGTGTGCACCAGAGTCGGGGATCAGATAAAGTCTTCCTCTTCCTTTCCTTTAAACAACCCACTTACTTAATTTATTTCCATTGATTGCAGATTTGGTTAGCAAGTATGTTAACTGTATATCAAAACCTGATTAAAGCTGATGAGATGAACAGGAATAAAGAAGTCTGAAGGTATGGAAAAATGAATCATCTTTCATAGCAATAAGATATGCAAAATACCATACGTTTGGTCCATCTGTCATTTAGGACATCATTGAAGCTGTTTCAAGAAAAGAAAACTGGAAGGAGAAAGCAGCAAATGAAGCCCAAGTACTAAATTTAGAAATCTAAGAGTTTGATTTAAAACCCAGCAGTAACCCATCCCTTCTGCAAATCTTACACTGCATCTCAAATAGCAGGAGCCTTCCCGCTCAGTTTTGGGGTATTTTGGTGGTTTTGACAAAGGGCATTTTACAGGCTAGGATGAGGTTCACGGCAGGGATGAGGGATCTGCAGGTGGAAACAGCAGCCATTGCATCCCGAGGCTCTTCTGAAGGGACTCACAGCTGTTCAGCCACAAATCACACGGACATTTGTCCCTGTGCTCCCAGAGGAGCCGTGGCAAAGCTCCAGAGTGGGGTGAGGGAATCCTGCATGATGGAATCCCACAGCTGCTGGGCCCACGCCAAAGAATGAGTTTAAGTAGTGGGGGACCAATGGTTAAAAGGCTTTCCTGGTGGCATCACTGTCCTGATGAGGAATAGAGTTGCAGGTTTTTTGTGTCTCAGAGGGGCATTAAAGTACCAGTAATACAGTTACATGTGTGTTACCAGCAATATGGTAGTGTCGTTTTGGTGTTGTAATTATCTGGGTTTTTTTACTGGTTTTGCTGTTGTGTGGTGGGTTTTGGGGGTTTGTTGTTGTCATTTTTGTTGTTGGGGTTCTTTTGTGTTGCTTTGGGTTTTTTTTTATTTTTTTGGTTTAGTTTGCTTTTGTTTGGGTTTTGGGTTTTTTTTTCTTGTATTGTTGTTTTGGTTTTTTAATAATCAAACCTCCGTGTTGAAATTTTTTAAGTTTTGTTTCTGCTCTGGCTGATGTTTTTTCGTTTTGTTTCAGCTGGAATTTAGCAGTTTGAGTGCAGGCTACACAGAAACCTTTTCTTTCCCATGCAAACACACACAGTCATACACACTCAAAGGTGTCAGTATTTTAACTAAGCAACTCTGACATGCAACAAAACCCAACTTATATATGAGGAATACACCTTTATTTTCAGACACATACTCAAGTGAATACCCACAAACAGGAAGTCCAGTATCTCAACCATTTAAGCACCAGTATATGTGTATGTATAGGAATATAAAACAAAATTCAGTTGTTTCTTTTAATTTCATCCAGAGAGTTTTGGTGAATGGTTACAGGTCATAAACTTATTTTGAAATAATATTTATAAGCTATGGTGTGGAATTTTGATTTTGCAATCCTGTTGGGATTTGGGGCAGATATTTCCTTCCTCTCTCTAAAAAAGCATTGAAGTATTAAAAGTAACTTCTGGCTTTGACTTTGGCTCCTGTAGCAGGAGCAACACATGAAAACCAGAGCTGTACACAGATGAACAGACCACCAGTAGGGAAACTGTCATGTAGATGCAGAGCCAGAGTGCTGGACCTTGGCTGGGCAAAACTGCAATAACTGGGTTATTTTAGAGTAGAACAAACCCTACTTTTGCCATCCTTAGCCTTGTTTAGTTACCTTTCTCGCTTCCTTGACTGTGTTGCTGCTTGTGTTTGGGAGGAGGGGCAGTAGCCAGTAGCCAAGGTGCAGGTGAGAGTAAAGGCAGATGGTTATAGAGAACATGGTTGGTTTTAAAGGATTGACTTGGCTACACTGAAATGAGAACATTTAATTTCTCACGTGAGCTGTACAGCAGCATAGCGGGGATCCACCCTGTGTGCACTGCTTCCAAAAGCAGACCACCCGAAAACACTGGAGCATGGTGCTTGGGGAACTGGAGAGGAAAACATGGCTCGTGGGAAAGGAGAAAGGGAAAGAACCAGAAGTCTTACTGATGAAAGAAATGTGTCCTTTCTGGGGGAAAAACAAAGCAGCACCACAGAAAAAATGGCAGTTCTCAGCTCATTCTGAGTATGATTAGGAGTTTGTAAATAACCAGTGATTTTCCATAAAATGGGATCAGGACATTAGGGAGTTGGTTGCCATAATAAAGTCCTTTTTAAACTTTAAACAAAACCTTATCATTACATGTGCCCCCAAGCTGATTTTTGGATGGACTGGACTGAAATTAATGCTGCAGCTGATGACCTTCTTGCCAGAGGCAGCCTGGCACTGCATGGAGGGAGGCTGAGGCCCCCCTGCCCCCTTCCTCTTCACAGACTGCAGACTTTCAGGCATTCAGTGGGACCCCCCCGCCCCCAGCTCTCCCTTCATGCAGCCCCCATCCCACAGTGAAGGGATGAAAGCTGCTTTCATCACCCTTTGCAGGCTGTGGTTGTGTTGCTGGCTTCACCTTCTTCCCTCTTCCAGAGGAGGAGGCTGCTCCCACCCTCATTACGCTCCTTTGCACCCTCAGTGCGTTCATGGCCAGCGTGTGCCTGCTTTGTTCCCAGCTGGGCTGTCCTGTGGCTTAACCAGCCCTCTCTTGTCCTTGGAGTGTAATCCCCTCACAGGCAGGTTTACATCCCCTCACCCCTCCTTATCCTGCTTCATGCCAGGCTTTGGAAGCCGCGCGTCTCAACTCCTGCTCGAGAGACTCTCCAGTGCCTCGTCATCCCGGGAGTCCTTCCACGGACCTGCTGCAGCATCGCCTCAGCTTTCCCGAAACAGCCTCCTCTGGAAATTCCTTGCCTTTGGAAATGCACCACTGGGTTGCATGTGCCTTTTCTGTATGTGTGTGCCACGAGTGGTTCCTCATAAACACCGTGGTCAGCTGGCATTCAGAAATCCTTTTCCTCCACTATTATTTGCAATTTTAGGAGCTTGAAACTGCTGGAATTGGTCCCAGCACCATGACCTGGCATTTGGTACCTCTGAATTTATCATCTCACACTTCAGTGCCATATTCTGCTTTTTCTGAAAGTTTTTAGGACTGTAGTTGCTTGAATAAAAAATGGTTCTGAAAGAGTTTCACACCACTTCTGTTGTGTACGGTGACTAATGAGGTTAGGCATCTTTTTTTTAACTCTTTTCACGTTTTCTTACTGCTAAATCCAAACTTTGTAAGGCTGTTACATGTGCAGGGAGGAATTTATGTGCTGACTGATCCACTGAAATTACCAAAACTCCTTCACTGGAGTCTCTCTCAAAGTCTTCTCTGCTCTGGTAAGTCCTGAGGTACAAGAGAGTCTCTCCACTGAAGTCTAACTCATTCTTGTGCCAGCATGTGCTTTAAACATAGTGCTAGTCTCATGGACATAGATAGCACTAGAGGCTATCCTGAGGGTGTTTAAATTTGTTCCCTTACTTTTTTCACATTGCAGAAGTTTAGGTTTTGATTTATTGGGAGGCAAGCAAACAAGAAAAGCATTTAAGAAACAATAAAGTATTTAAGCAGGGAATATTCCTGTTTCAAAACATTTTATTATCTTATATTTTTTGTCATGTCTCAGTAAAATTGGCAAACTGTTTTAAAGTTTCAGGTCGAGCTATGTCATGCTGTGTAAACAAAATTTCTGTCACCTCTGTGCTTGCAGTAGCTATTGCTACTGAAGGGATCTGAAAGTGTGAGTATGAGGGTCAGCTGCTGCATTTAAGCTTCCACAAACTTTCAGGCCCCACAGGTAAATATTCCTTGGCTGTATCACTTTGCTGATGATCAGTTAGTTCCTTCTGTTCTGTGTACTACTAGACCTTCAAAACAACCACAATTCCTCTGGCTAGGAGTGTGCCTTAGCCTTGCGGAGTGGGATGCTGCTTTTGAAGTCTCCACTCTCTAAGTTCTTTTCCCTAAGATGTTCAGTCATGCATATTTAAAGCTACATTTCAAGAAATTAGGTCTGAAAATTCCCAGCAGAAATGTATTTTTGCATTTTATTTTTATCCAGAGATGACCACATTTTTGACTGCAAGCTGGCTTAAAAGATACAGCAATTAATAGAGCCACTGGTGATTAAACTGTAAAGCAGAATGTCTTCTCTCATTTAATGAAGTGTCTTACATAAAAATAATTCTCATGATAAAGAACTTAATTTTACTGAGATTTCCAACTTTCTTCTGAAAGTGCAAGGTGTAATAAAGCTGCATCTTCAGCATAAGAATATGGCTGTTTATTATAACTATTCATCATGGGCATGATATTAGTACAGAGATCAGGTCCCAAATGTCCTTATTCCTCCTGAATCTTCCTACAAATGGCACCTAATCAATTGTTTCCTTGCAGGAAAATTCTCTAAGTATGTGCACTGTATTAGCAAGAAATTTCTAGTTTTGAGCAATGCTGCAAGGTTGTTTTCAAGCTCTTGTCTCCCCACTGCAGTCCTTGTTAGTGCTCTTAGGACTTCTTGGGCCATGTCCAATTTTTTATCCTGCAGCAAACAAAATTACTCTGATGTTTTATTCCCTGCTGTTCATTAAATGATCACTGGCCTCTTCTGGTTGCATGGAGAAGGTTGCACTCACCTCTGCGTGATTTTTAATCTGTTCTCCATGCAGAGTAAGTGATGCAGGCCTGGTTGTCATTTCTGCCCCAGCCTGCAAGGAAAGCACTATTAGACCTTGGTGTGTGGTTGGTGTATGGAGGGGTGGGGGTGCTGGGAAACACCTGGGTTGTTTATGAACTGTTCACTTCCTTTCAGAGGTCATTTAACTCTGTAGTTGATAGAGGTGCTATTAAAGTTAGGGATTAGTACACATCTCTGTTGTCTCCACAGTTGGTGATGAGTAGCCAGATCAGCTCCAAGATCATTTGGTATTCAGTTTGTCATCTGTGTGAGAGTCAATATTTTAATTTACTTTCATTTATTTTCTTTTCCTTTTTTTTTTTTTTAACCAGCAATACAGTTTGACCTCTGAGGACCTTAATCTGATGGCAGCCCACTTGAGACAACTATTCATGAACTTGTAATAGTGTCCCAGCTAGGACAAACACTGAACATTAAAAATGTGTTTGAAAAGGAAATAGGATACTAGTCCACTTACAGAAAGGATCTGTGCAAGAACAGGATGTTAAGATTGATATCAGAGTGTCTAATCAAAAATCTCCTCCGCTGTATTTCAGGGCAGATCTAGTGGTTGTGCCCTACTTGGGTGCAATGGATACTCAGCTCTGACCCGGTGGTGACACGAGAGCAGAGGCAGCATCCCCACTGCTGTGGTTTGCATGTGCTGCTATCCCTGATGATGGTTTCCACAGGGAGGACGTGGACCTGTAGTTTTAATACACAGGAATCCCAGTTTTGGACAGAAACAGCAAGGGTGGTGGTGGATAACCAGTTTTGTGACAGCAGGTAGCTCTAGATAGATGCTGAACAGCATGGATCATAACTCAAATGGATTCCTGAAGTAAAGGATGAAGCAAGATTCGTTGTGCTGGACATTCCATATGTGCAACAGGAAGAGAAAACCCTGAGCCCAAAACGTGGCAGCCTGACCAGGTGAGACAGGCAAGGGATCGCAGAGAGGAATGTGAATTAATCTTAGGGCATTTTTCCTTTTAATCCCTTTGGCCGTGTCTTTTTGGGAAGGAATTATTTACATGTAAAACTGTAAGGAACAAAGAAGAAGAAGAGGGACAGGCCTGAGTTACAAGAGCAGAGGGACAAAATAATCATGTCAGGTACTGGGGGAGTGTATTAAGAAATGGTGAAGTCAGGAACCAGAGGACACTAGAACAGCCACATACAAGAATGGCCACTGCAGGTGTTTTCTCCTAACACAGTGACCTTTACAGGCTGTCTCTCAGTTTGCACAGGGGCCAGAAATGGTTATTTTTTGGCTTGCAACTTGTTGCCTTCCTCCAACGATGCAGCTCGTGGCATCTTCACTTCCTGTTCACTCTAGCAGAGATCAGTCCTGTGCAAAGGTGACCCAAGCTGGGTTTGCAGGTGTAGTCAAGATCAGCAGATGTGAGGACAGAGAACTCAGCTGTGTTGCTGGCTTACATGCATTTCCATGTTCTGTTCTGTCTTTGCTTAATGCTTTGCCCCTGCCTGTGTAGAGCTGGCACTGAAGCTCAAAGGAAGATTTACACTAGTTTTAGTCTCCTGCCTGCCTGATGAGAGCCCAGGGGCTGAGACAGGAGAAGACTCAAAGCCAGCCACTCCTAGTGCTTGACAAGCTGTAAAGCAAGAACATTTTGAATGTGATCCATTGCCTATTTTGGGAAAGTTATAAAATTTTCAGAGGTAGGCCAGTTATTTTTAAGTCTCTCTGGACATGCTTTTAACGCAAGATTTGTTCTGGATGTTGTCAAGGTCGGACATTTTCTTTGTGAAAAAGTTTCTCTCCTTTGGGGAAATGTCTGGAAGAGCTAATTAGCTGCGTGCCTTGGTCCTCTCTCATTTCCTCACGGCCTGCTAAACCTGTTGCTAGACCATTCAGCCTCAGCCAAGATGGATTGAGATAGGTCTTGTCTGCCTTCCTCTGGCTTCATCCTTTTTATGCACAGCCTTCCTCTAGCCTGTTTGAGGAGAATGCTGCAGGAGAGCTGTGTAGAGACAGCATGCCTCTACCAAAACACTGGGAGGCTGGTGTTTGGAAAAGGGAGTATTTGGAACTGAGAAGCTGAAAATACCCACAACATAGTTATTTTCCTTGTATCTGATTCTTTGCTGCTGCTTTGAATTTCCTTTTAAGTTGCACACCTTTTGCATTCACTAAATAGAAAAATTATACCTACAGTGAAATCCTTGTTAATGAAGTTGCCCTCCTGCATCTCAGTTCTGTAGATAAAGAACTGGTCCAGAGAAATGCTGAGCTCTTCCTGATGCTTTTGGGAGTAGTAGGAATTGCTGTGTGCTTTGTAGCAATCAGGACTGGCTTCCAAGTTTTAGTTTGACAGAGTTTAGGAATCAAAATAGCTGACATCAGTAATCAGCAGGAGGACATGAATTATGTGGACAAATAAACTAGCAGTTCCTGCTGTACATTTATCTTCACTCTGTAATTGACAAATTTTAAATGTTCCACATGGCAGTCCTGAGTATAAATAAGGGTTTGAATTAGGGTCTTTAATCTCTGTGGCTGCAAGGTGTAGAACCTTTCATACCTCCTGTATCAGCAGCAGCAACCTTTATATCATGTCACCAATGCTCTGTGGGTTTTGGGGGTATGAACACAGCAGACTGTATTAGAATGTGGTGTGCATCCGGTTGAAAGGAGTATATAGTGTTTTCCTGCCTAATTCTGACTGAATTAAAGACTCTGTACTTTCAGAAGTTATTTTCTGAGTACTCCTCTCTGCATACTTTGCTGCTGTTAGAACAAGGGGGTTGAGAGTTTAATCTTTGTTCCGGCACTATTAAAAGAAGTAATTCTCAGACATTTTTCTGTTGCCTTTCATTGAGAAAGTGCATGTGTTTAGCATTAGTTCTGATTTCAGCAATGCCCAGTGTTATCAGGACATCACTCTCCCTGGGTCCTGTAAAGCTGTGGCACATAACCTCGTGTCAGTGCTGTTGGCCATGTCTTTGTCTGCGTGTCTCTAAAAAGCAGTTGGTTTATTGGACAGGTGATGTTAGAGCTGACAGTCCGTTCAGTTCTGTTTCTGCCTGCCTGTTGCATGTTAACTTTTTCACCACATCCAGTGAGCTCCAGAAGTGGGGGCAGTACTGCTGGTAACGTTGGAAACATCTGTATTAATGCTGAAGGAAGGTAAAAGGGCTAGAAACCTGCCTTTGACTGAAATCAGGGATTGGTGGGATGTGCCTGGGATACCATGCTTGAAGAGAGGCAAGGGGGGGAGGGGGGGAGGGAGAGGGTTTCACGGATTTTTTTTGTTAAGCCAGAACAATCCAATTCATCTAGATTAAAACATTCCGTGGGAACATCTTGGTTTCAGTGGCGTTTTTCTTAGAAAATGTCCAAGTGGCCCACGTGCTTCATTTCCTGCCATCTCATCAGTCAAGGGCTTCTGGGATGTGTTTGCTGAGCCGGAGCTCAGAGGCACTGAAATGTGAGACCTGCTAGAGCTAAACAATGTGATTTCTACTTGTGTGGAGCCTTTACAATCCTTGCCCTACTTGAATATCTCCTATGTTGGTTGTTTTTCTTTTAACCTTTAAAATTTTGACCTAAATGAAGGGCAGGACCAATAATGTTTTATGGAATGCTACATCTCAGGTTTCCTGGCTGAGGAAACATGAGTCCAGGGGCTTCCACTGCAGTGAACTTTCCTAAGGAAGATATCATCTACCTTTGATGAAAGCCAGGATGAAATAGCTTTCTAATAATGTTGGAGACCAGAGAAAGAGCACAGAAAAGAAACACAATTTGCAGGAAAAATCCATCAAAACAGCGTGGTGGGGTGGGACAGTTTGCAAACACAAAAAAGAACTGACCAAAACCAGCATAAATCACTTGCAAGCCCATTTTTGGCCAAAAAAAAAAAAAAACCAACCCTGTCTGAGTTTCTGGGGCTTGTGATCACAGGAACTGGTCCTAAGCATGGATAAATCAGACCAGCCCTGGCAGCTGGCAGGAATCTCCCTAGTGATGTTGTCTGGTTGGGTGTGGATGTGAGCATTGCCTGTTTTATCCAGGGTGGGCTGTTACTGCTTATACCAAGGCTGGTATAAAGTCCAAGGAAAACTCCAGAGTTTTTTTCTGAATCAAAGCATTGGGTAAGTTTATGACAGGCCTTGACACCTGGTATTTTGCGTAGTTTTTCTCTTTTGCTTTTCCCTAAGGACACTGAAAGACAGGATCCCACATCTCCTTACATTTGGGTAGGATGTCTCTATCAGTTGCTTTTTAGAAGCAAACTTCTTCCTTTTTTGGGTTTTTTTTTCTTTCTTTTGCTAATGCTTGTTTTTCTGTACCATTCCAGATGTATCATTTGGGGCATCATGGGCTATACAGCTGCCAGTTCATTTCTTCTATGGCTGCTGAGAATCTGGAGTGGAGTTGTGACACT
Organism: Dryoscopus gambensis; assembly: GCA_013389985.1. NCBI lineage: Eukaryota > Metazoa > Chordata > Aves > Passeriformes > Malaconotidae > Dryoscopus > Dryoscopus gambensis. The sequence goes on along the minus strand of WEIT01008587.1, from coordinate 52,661 downwards.
GCTCACAGGTTGTAGCTGTCATAGCATTTCCAGGAAAAATCTTAAAATTCTTGCAGGGCCATGTGAAGACCAGGTTTTGCTGTAGAAGTCCTCTGGTGGAATGTGACTGCTGCTCTCGCACTCCATGCGTGCTGGCTCTTGCAGGTGTTTGTAAATAAAGTTGCTCTGGATGCTGAAGGCTCAGAGGGGCTCTAAAAGTCAAAGGGCTGGTAATCACTCTGCTCTGGCTAGGGTATCTGAAATACTTTGTACATCTCCTGTACGATCATTGTCCAAATTGAAACTTTACAGGGAGTAGGGAAGACTGGGGCGGGATTGTGCACTGGAGGAGCTGCTCTGAGCTTCCTTTTAGACCTTTCAGGTGCAAATGGACCCACATGAGTGTGCTGTTGCATCTACTGAGCCTGACCCACAGGTCACAGAATTAGGCTGGTGGGGAGATTTCGGGTCAAAGGAAAGAGATTGAGGTAGGGTAAAGGGAAGATGTGTGTACTGATGGTGCCAGGAGCAGTGCCTATTCCTGCTGCCTTGTTCTCAGGCCAGCACTGTCCTGGTCTTCCGCATACTCATGTCTCTTCTGCTTTTAAAGAAAGACCTAAAAACCAAACCAGAGACCAGTACATTCATTGTTCCCTAGACTGTGTGATGGCACAGAGAGACAGTGATAAAAAGTGTGTCTTGGAAATAAGGAGATGAGGCGTGCCTTGGGGTGGAGGTAGGCATTAGTCATACCACTGCTTGTGCTCTGATAAATAAAGGTCATGAAGAGGTTTATAGGGAAGTCTTATGGTTTTTCCTCTTCACAGGCAAAATTCCAGCCAGCACTGCTGCAACCCAAGATGCATCTTCAGTGTGTCTTTGTAGAAACATCCCATCCCCTCTGCACTGTGCCAGCTTGCAAGGGGCTTAGACCCCCCAATGAACTCAGGGATTTCCTTAAATCCCTGTAAATCAGAGCTCTATTAAGAAGCAGAAGGGGAATAAACCACTGAGAGGCTTTCCTCCTTTTTTCCAAAGTCTGTGTGTGCCATAAATTGACTAGGCCCCCCCTGAGACGTGGGGAAACCAAACTCCTAAAACGCATAGTAAAGGGTTAGTAATTGTTTCAAACAGCCAAGTAAAAATGCTTTTTATTACAAGGCTTGCGTTCTCTTTCACATGTGAAGCTGCTTGTTCATTTTGGCAGTGAAGGCTGCTTTTGTGCCTCCCTGGGGACAGTGGTAAAACTTTCAGCATCTCAGGCACAGAAACCAGCCCTTTGTGGAATTGGAGGCGAGAAACCAAAAGTTGTTCTGCAGATTTCCCAGTCCCCTGCAGCTTGCTTTCAGATTTTGCTGATTAATCCACTTTTGTTCGGGAGAAAGAGAGGTGAAGATGGTGCTGTGCAGGGATGGGACCAGACTTGGCGAGGGCATTTGATGTCTGTGGGTTGGTAGGCCCCTCACTGATTTTTTCTGACATTCAGTTGCTTGGGTGCAAGAGCAAGGAATCAGCACTTTTCACACAGTTGCACTGAAAGATGGGCAAGACCTGTATTTATTCTTCTTGCCACTATGAGCAGGAGAGCAGAAGTCTCTGCTAACCCTGTCCCACAGTGGCAGCAATGCCTGCCGAGGCTGATCAAGGGGAGCAGGGGACACTCAGGCAGAGTGGACATGTGGAGCTGGCCGTGTTTCTCAGTGGGCTGCAGGAGCAGAGAGCTGTTCCTGCAGGTGGTACACTGCACCCTCCCTTGGCAGTGATTAGTCTTAGATGTTTGTCCTCCAGTGGCAGCCTTAACGTAACATTTCCAGATGCTGGAATTTAATTTTGTTTGTCCATCCCTCTGGAGTTGGTAGAAGTCTTGAGGCTTCCTTCTGCCAACAGCTCAGCACCAACCAGTCCCTTCAGGATCACTGCGCGCTGACTTTGGATGCCTTCCCCAGTGGCTCCTGACACGTCTCTCCCCTTGGTTTGCAGATCACCGGCGTTATCCTTCTCGCAGTCGGCGTCTGGGGCAAGCTCACCCTCGGCACCTACATCTCCCTCATTGCTGAGAACTCCACCAATGCCCCCTACGTGCTCATCGGGACGGGCACCACCATCATCGTCTTCGGGCTCTTCGGCTGCTTTGCCACTTGTCGGGGCAGCCCATGGATGCTGAAGCTGGTGAGCAAACCCGAGTGCCTTAGGAAGGGAGGACGGTTTTTTGAACAACTGGGATCCCCCAACCCCCTGAGAGATGTTGATGTAGCTTTTTAGGCATATAAGGTAGATTTTATTGATCCTTATGTTCAATTTTGGACAAAGGCAAAAAAAACCCGTTCGCCAAAACTACTTTTTGATTGAGCATGACTGAATTTTGCTACGCATGGCACATAGGCCCAAATGTTTGGAGCAGGGTGGAATGCTGCTGAATTGCTCTGTGAGCTGTCCTACAGTCATTCTGGTTTTCTGTGAACCAGATCATAAGTATATTTACAATCTCTAGGATGCCCAAAGCATCATAAATGTGAAATTCTTTCCAACTGTATTTTAAGGGGTCAATTCAATACCCTGATGTGAAATTATGGAAAGAATAGTTGGTACCTCATAAAAGCACACCAGCCTTTCTTTTTCTCCTAGCATTCACTAGGATAGAAAAATTCAACCCAAGAAGCAGAGCACTGTATAGCATGTTTGGCCTCATCTCAAAAGCAGCAGGGGCTCGAGGTGACTGAGCAGAGGTAAAGCTGTTGTACCCAAGTCCACTTTAACCTCTCTCTACATGAGTTTCTCTGTTCTGAGTTTTCCAGCCTACCTTAAAATTCAAAATAGCTACAGTTTAAACAAACTTACAGGATAAACTGTGTTTCTAGGAATATTTAGGAGCAAAATCCTGCATGTGCAATGATTTGAAGGGTGGAAATAGCACTTCTGAAGCACTGACGTAGTGAGAAAGAGCTTGACAGCACAATGCATCTCCTGCTACAGTATTTTGGGACTGATTTTCTAAGGAGATGGGATGACTTTTCTCCAGTTTAAACAGCATTTTAAAAAAGAAATTGCGTCTTAAAGAGAGTTAATTTCCTCAAATGATGGCAGGGAGGAGAAGGGGAGAGACAGCAGCTGCAGTTCCACCAGCTGGTAGCCAGCTGGCAAGTACCTCGCTGCTGTCTCTTGCTGGTGGTGTGCTGCCAGGGCATGTGTAGAGGCTTGCCGGAGTCACTGCAGTCCAGATGGGAAAGGGATAAAGGTGAACAGCGATATAAATCCGTAGGAAATCAGGCCCTGCTGGTTGCTCCATAAGTCGTGTAACTTTCTTAAAGCTGTGCCACTAACAGTAGCATGTGCTGTTCCAAGCACGTGGGTTTATTTTCATTGTACATGTAAGAAATATTTCTAAACTTCTTTTCTCTCCTGAACAGCCAGTGACTTGACAGCTGCATTAATTGGACACTTTTTTTTTCTAGTTCTGCCTTCACCATTGTCCTCCTTTCGCCAGTAACCTTTCATTAAAGCTAAATTTCCCTTTCTCCATTAAATCCTGCTAGGTCTGAATTTAATTTAAAATGTTTCCTTTCTTAATTAACTCTTACTTAGCAGGTGGAGTAAAAAGGTAATTTTTCCTCCAGAAGATTAGGCCCCAACGTCAAATTTTACTATCCCACTTTGCATTTTTTCTTTACCTTCTTTATTTCTGCTTAAATATATTTTTAATAGTTGGTGAGTGCCTACACTGAAAGCACTGTCTTCAAGGTTTATTCAGCTCCTGATCCAAATGCTGCACCTAAAGCCAAACGTGGACCTTGGCTCAGCAGAGTATTTGGAGCATATGTCTAGTGTTACTGTGAGAATATTTCCAGTGAAGGCAATACTTCAGTTCATTCACTGGAGAAACTTCAGGAATCAGGCAGCAAATTCCAATCTGGCAGTGAGATAGATGAACACAAACCAAAACACCTGGGGAAGCCTATTTACCTTAGCAGAGCACCATGCAAACAGGAAGGGTCTGTTTGTATTCCTTATTGCAAGATCAAAACCTGAGTGACTTGGATTCATCTCGGGCATGTGAGTGTGTTTTAATTTATATAAGAATGCTGAGAAATGTGGGAACAGAAATGTCAGAAAAGCCAGTAATTAAGCAATATATATCAGTTGTGAGTTGTATAAACACATGTATTACATTCAGGTCATAACCTGTGTATCTCCTCCAAAAGACCTTTGGTTTCTTAACATCTTTGAAGGGTGCCAAGAGGGGAAAGTTACATTTTATGTGATAATATCTGTGCTGAGACAAAAGCCTATCACGCTCTGACTTCTCTTGCCTCCTGCCTTTTCAGTATGCCATGTTCTTGTCCCTGGTGTTCCTGGCTGAGCTAGTGGCTGGCATTTCAGGGTTTGTCTTTCGCCACGAGGTAGGTGGAAATGTGCTGAGTTTGCACCTGGCAGCGGCTCCCTGGGCAGGAGCTGCTGAGAAGTTCCCTGGAGCGTGGAGAATGTGTGGGGCGCTGAGCTCGGCGGCTCCAGCACATCTCCAGGGATGTGGCTGATGTGCAACAATAACTTGTACAGCTCTTAAAAACTGATGCGATTCCAAATGAAGGGATTTAGCCAAAGCTCTTGCCCTCAGCTGCCTGATGATTTTCTCTGGAGCTATCAAGTTTTGTGTATCCACCATGTAAGATCTTCTTTACTCTTTTACATATGCTGAGGGCTGCAAAATAGATTAAATGCTTTTCTTAAACACAGCTTTTTCAGCCAGGCAAGTGCTGGTTTATATAAGGCAGAGACCACTTCTGCAACAGACCAGACTTGCTGTTTTGTAAATCTTTTTCTTCTTTTGGGGGGGCGGGGGAGAAGAGGGGATTGGGGAGGGAGTGGGATGGGATTTCATTTCTATCTTGAGAATAAGGAGAGATTAGAAGTAGAGTGAGGTAGGAAAGTGGGACAGGAAGAAGCTTTAAAAAAGGATGATGGTCTAGATTTGTAGTAGCACTTCTGCTTTATCCACTGTAATCAGGTCTATCTCTGGCTTTAAGTCCATGGACCTACATGCCACTGGTGCTGAACCAGAACAACCCCAGAGACCCTCCTTGTCTCTTCTCTTTGTATTAGATGGTTTTTGAGTCTCCTCTTTTGACTTCTCCATTGCTATAGAATTTTCTGGTGTTCATCCTTGCAAGTGGTGGATTGTTTTTAATGTGGTCCTGAGGTGCCCGTCCACCTGCTGAGGATTCCCATTTCATCCCACCTAACCTGCAGCAGCCCCAGGGTCAGACTGCTCTCTTTTGGGAGAGGCAGTCTCTTGTGAAAGCCACAGCCACGTGGGTTGCCCACATCATCTGCTTCCCAGCCCCTTTCCCACCCAGTCCAAGTGCCATTCCTGATGACGTGCCTGAATTTTCCAGCTGAGGGACCCCTTGTTCCTTACCCAAATCCCTTTGGTGCTGGGGATGCCTGGTCAGGGGATTCATGTCTTCCTTTAGTGCCACTGGCTTGTGTCCCCAAGGTGTTTGCACAAGCTTCAGCTCCCACCTAGCATCCATGAGCAGGGAGAAGCACACAAACTCCTTCAGACTTAGTGCTGGAACAGAGTGTTTGGGGGGAAAAGCATAAAATGATATCTTTTTTGATAGGTTAACTCATTTTATGGGACTTTCTTGAATGAGCTAGTTTGCTGGGGTAGTCTTATTTCTGTATCTGGTAGACCCAATGGAAAAATGGCATGAATTACTCCAGACAGTCAAAAGGGAGCTCTGCCAGCTCTAAAAACACTCTTAAAAAGAAGTGGGAAGAGCTAGTTTGGGTGTCTTGTTAGGAAATTTGGAAATGCATTTGCTTCCTGCAAAAAGTGCTTCAGATGTTGTGCTTCTTGTTGCTCACGTGGGCTGTTTTCTTCCCTCACCCTCACAGATCAAGGATACTTTCCTTAGGACATACACTGAAGCAATCCAGAATTACAACAAGGATGATGAGCGGAGCCATGCAGTGGATAATGTACAGGAAAGTGTAAGTCTAAAACTGGGTACCAAAAATTAGTCAATAGAGAAAGCACACATTCAGATTTGATTCCAGAACATGAAGTTTGGATAGCTCAATCTGCAAGAAAAAATTTTTGCAAGCAAAATTAGAGGCTGGCAAAACTAGTCTAAAGGAAAACTATTTCAGCTGAAAGGCTTGCCCAAGATGCCTAAGTTTTAGTGCAAAAGCTGTCTGATAAAGGCAGGGCCTGTCCCACTGGCTCATTGTTGGTCCCAGATCTTGAATTAGGTTTAGGGGACAGTTCTATTCCTAAAGAACACACCTTGTTCCTAAGGGAATTTGCCAATAAGATTATGAAATGTTTTAAATTTGAGTTGGATGAGACAGGGTTTTATAATCTTGTATCCCGTATCACTGATAAAAACTGCAGCAGTTCTCTTCACAAGTACAGTGAGAGGCTGGCAAAGGAGACCTAGTGAGTTGAGGAGAAAAACTGGGTGTATTTTCCCCAGAGGAAAATGGAGTGGAAAAGTGAAAGCTGTTGAGGGATGGAGTAGGAGCTTGGTAGAAGAGCCTTTCTGGCCCTCGGGAGGTGGTAGCAGGGTAGAGGGGGCTTGCTTTGCCTTCCAGCAGGGCACAGGGCAGGAGCAAATGCCACAGCATGGCCAAACCAGCTGGGGATGCCACCCATGAGAGACCAAGTCCACCAACTACAACACAGAGTGATAAAATTCACATTTAAATTCCCACTGGAAGCTGTACCACAGCAAGAAGCTATTCCTTCAGTTTGCAATACATTCTGTGAGCCAGTTGGCTTTCCATATGATTGTAACTTGAGGAATGGCTGAAATGTCAGTGTAATTGTATTGATGACTTCTAGATCTTTAGCAATTACAGCTCTTATATTGGACCCTTCAGCACGGTTGAAACTGTACTCTAATCTGGCTCCTCCTGGCTAGCAGATTACTGCAGTGCTCTGAACTGAGTATATTCTGCTGTCAAATTGTCTGTTTGCATAATGTTAACCTGTATTTTAAATTTCTGCTTCCTTGGAGTTGACCAAACGAAATAGATCTGAGTAGTTTTTCAGAGTTTCAGTTGTAGCAAAATGTTCATTTCATTCATAGCTCTGTTTTTACAGGAACTGCATTTATAAGCCCTTTCCAGGCACAAAATTCAGCACATACTCCATATTTTTGAGTGTCTGTCTTCTAGCTTAGGAGCTAAATCAGAACATTCTCACCAATTTTACAAACCCTACCAAACAGGGTTTTCTAGCTGACTTCCTAGATACACCCTGTGAACATATGGTCTCTTTCTATTCACAGCTCAGTGAATTGTCCTAGAAATTATTTTGGTGAGTTAGAGAGGCTTCACCTTATTGATTTGTACTAGTTTGAATCTGTATGTGTTACATGTAATTCTGTGTAATGCTTTCAAGCCTTGAATTTACAGGGTCATCTTTAATCAAGTAAATAAGTAAAGAAAATAAACAAACAAAGCACACAACAGACCCTCAACTAAAAAAGATGGGTTTATGGCTGGACCTTTGTCATATCTTACAAATAATCGTTCTGCTCATAAAATACCTTCTTTTTAGTAGGTCATCTGCTCCCATATTCTGTAAATTACATCCCTGATACTTTCATAATTAATGGGGCAGGGGTGTTACCTGCTTTTCAAAACTTGAGGCGCCCTGTCTTTATTTTGATTATGAGCTTATGAAGTGGGCCGTGCAGATTCTGTTCTAGTTTTAATTCTGTTTTGTTTGTGTGTTTTAAACCTGCCTCTTATTCCTCCCAGCTGAGCTGCTGTGGCATCCAGAGCTACACCAACTGGAGCACCAGCCCTTACTTCTTCAAGCACGGCATCCCTACAAGCTGTTGTATGAACTCCAGTGACTGTAACACTCAGGATCTGCGCAACATGACCGTGGCTGCCACTAAAGTAAACCAGAAGGTACCAGTAACGTTGTGCCAGAGGCAGATGTGACACCATCCAGCACCCCGGTGCAGTGTATGGCTGCTTGCAGTTGCATTTCATTTCAAATGGTTGGTTGATAATGTGCAAATAAGGCTGGTGTGATGGATGGGCTTGGTCTTGCACTTGCTTCATACTCTTTAAGCTGGCCTTTCTCAAATCCTGTCCCATGTGCAGCAGTTCTGAGAAAACACAGGTGACTCTTTGGCTGGGTACATTTATTGTGAGTTAAAGTCTTTGACCATGTGGGGCTGGTTGGGAAGACAGAAATAGGGTTGAGAAGGCAAGTTGGGAGAACAGGAAGAAAATTAACAACTAGAGAATAAAAATACAGAAAACACTAAGAAAGGGAAGAATAAAGAGAAAATAGTGCAGAATCTATGCATTAGACACTGTGCTGAAGAAGAGCAACTCAAGTTACTGCTTCAAGTGCTAGTGCGTCATCAATTCTTTCTTTCTCATTTGAGATTTGCAAGAGAGGGAACAGTTTGTTGGTAAGAGGAATGATATTGTGGCCAAATCACCATTCTAAGTTACAGCATAGCTTAGTCAGACTTAATGATTATTCTCTTTTCTGCTTTTATTTTTAGAGATCTATTTAAAAATAAATAGAAGTCCTGCGTAGACAACAGGGGAAATGTGGAAATGTCTCTGCATCTTCTGTTTCTGTCTTTTTCACCTCAGTCACCTGTGGCTCAGAAGGTTGGACTGGTGGCTGAGCACAGCCTGAAACATCTTTGAAAACCAGTCAAGTAGACAACATTTTCTGGCATGCATTGTAAAAGGGATACTAGAGGATTATTTTCCACTAAGCCTTTCTTTTTTTTGCAATGTTTTAATGAGAGCCACTTGTTGCAGACATATGTGGAATGCTGGTGGTGTCCATTGGTTGAGTAAATCACAGTCACCACCAGGAGGGTAACCTTGCATGAGTATAGAGGGTGAGCCACTGCTCAGCTGCTCTCTGTGAATTTGTACTAACTTGATGTTTTTGTAGGAGTGGAAGGAAGGTGGGAGGCAGGGCAGGGTGGATCTAGGGCATGTGCAGTACAGCCAGCACCCACTGCAGCACGGTGCCTCCTGGGCAGCCCGCCCTGAGCCCCTGCTTCTGCTCCTCTTCCCAGCAGGAAAGCTTCCTGGTGTGACTGGTGTTCCAGCAGCAGGTCCCACCTTTGCAGTTCGGGACAGTCATGCGCTCTGAACCTTTCCTGGCTGCATAACCATTTAGGTACCATTTGCATTCCCAGCACTGATCTGGTGTTTCCCCCAAGTGTCAGGCTTGCTCTGTGTGCACAGAGAAATCCCTGTCCACTTTTGAGCTCCCTGTGGCACAGGATGCCTGCTGAATTGTAGGGAGCGACTGAGGGATGAGTGTGTGCTAGTCCAGGGCTAGTAACACACTTCCAGCCATTCTTGCTCCTTGCTCTCCTGTCAAATGCACTAATCACCTGACAGAAAAGGAGTGCTGATTCCTCAGGAAACAGTTGAAGTAATTACTTGATTTAATCACCTAGAGGAAATTTGGATGTTTGGAAGTTCATTTGGTTTTGTCTCATTTTCTGACATAGCCATTGATAACCGAAAGTTGCAGATTTCTGTTCAGCAGCTGTGAGATCTTGGAGCTGCCCCAGACATTTGAGCAAAGTGCTTCTGAAAGGCACACGGGAATATAAAGCAAGCAGGAGGAAATGTTGTTTGGCCCTATCCTTTCACTTCAGATAGGCAGCAAACATCCTTGCTTCTGGCCCAAGCCCCTCGCTCGTCTTGGAAACAGGCCCTTTGCTCTTTGTGTGTTGGAGAAAAAGGAAAATATTCATTGCCTGTGTTATGGAAGACCCTTCTCTCCACTTGCCTGTGGACAAATATATTTGGATTACATCTTTTGGTGGGTCTTGCAAAACTTATCATAAGACAAGTTCTCTATGAGCTAATCAAATTACTAGCAGTTTCTGAGGACTAATAATGAATTAACCAAAGAGGATTAAACTAATTATAAAATTACAGGAGTAAAAGACAGCATTCCTGGATTTTCTTTGCCAATTCTGACCCTAACTTGCTTAGTGACCTTGGATTAATTATTTAGGCTCTCTGTTTCTTCATCTTGGATGGCACTAATACCTAACTTTAAGAGCTGTCATCAGGATTAGCTAATTAATGTTCATCTAGTGCTTTTAATCACAGTTCTTTACCAATAAACCTCAAGAACTATTCCTCTCTAAAATCTTAAAAAAGGAACAGATGCATGGAGTCAAGAGAGATCAGATCCTGGGAAACTTCTGTCCCTTCTGTGCTCTGGATCTCTGGATCAGCACCCAGAGGTGCTCACACAGTGCTTCACACACTTCTGTCCTGTAATGCAGCTCCTGGGTGCTGCTTGCACTCTCAGTGCATGCACAGTTAGGACTGAGCAATTCAGACACATCTGAGCCTTGTACTTCAGTAAACAGATTATTGTGGCTTGGGAAGACAGAGCCTTCAAGTGAGGAGAGTGATCAAAACTCTCCCACTGCATGTTTTGCTGACAAGATGTTCTGTCTCCCTCAAATTACCACTGTGCTGCAATGTTGCATCTCTTGAAGGCTCTTCAACAGAATAGATTTCAGAAGAGCTGGGAGAGCATTAAGCCATGTCAGACAGAATGAAAATACTGCTTGAGAAATCCAATCTCATTGCATAACATGTAAGACATGCAAACTATAGTTTCTTGATGGGTTAAATAAGCAAGCTTGAATCAGACATTGTACACTGTGGTAAAACATAGTTAAGCTTAATATGTACACTTAAACATTTCTGAAATGAATCACAGCTGTGTTGGCCCTCAGCTACTATTAGGTTCAGCACTTCATTACCCTCAGGATTAAATGCCTTCTGATGTTACAAAAGAAGTTAAAGAAATGGTACAATTTATTTCATGAATTGCCTGTCTCTAATAAAGGACACTCTTTGTCCTTCTCGCTGTTATTTCTTACAAGCACCTGAGGTCATAAAGAGTTCCTACAGTACTTGCAGAATGAGGGGTATGTGGATGTAGGGGAAATGTGGAGACCCTTCTCTCTTATGGGACAGGAGTCCAAACTGGGAAAGGCAACTCACTGTTATTTCTGAGTTCCAACATCTGGTAAAGTGGATAAAGCTATAATGTATAAAATTCCTCAGGACTGGGCTTCAGCCAGAGTGTTGGTCATTTGAGGCACGTGGCAAAAGGGGCTGAGCAGTGACTTTGGATTGTGGCTACAGATGGGTTAATAATGAAAGAAAAAATAGATGCCATCTTTCTTTTTTTCTTCACATATCAAGTCACTTGTTTAGATTAATTTAGGCACCACAGACTAGGAAAGATAATTTCAAATGCTTTTTTGAGGGGTCAAATAGGTGAGGGGAGAAACTTGGCAAACATTATTGTACTGAGGGGGAACATCTCAAAAAAGTCTATCCAAGAGAAGGGCAGATATTTTAGATGAATCCTCTGGCCCCAGTCTGGGCTGTGAATTGAGGCCAGAGGAAGCAAGTCAGCAGAGAGAAAATTCGGTTTGGGGAACAGGGCAGGGAATTTTATGTCCAAGGGCAAATGAACGAAGAAAATTCATACAAAACCCTTGATAACTTTGTTACGTGGTTTAAAGTTACATGCTGTTCAGTGCCTTGCCTGGTGTCCTTTGATGGGTAAACACAAGCAGAATGCCTCAAGGGACACTTTATTAAATATCTAGGGTATTAGGAAATCAGCATCATTTATTCATTTTTGACATCTGTATTGTATTATAACATTGGTGTATTGTTACTGGTTTGGTTTCAGGTCAAAACTATATTGTTTTTTAACTGACTTTCTTTAAAAAGACCCATAAAAATGAGTGCAACATCACATTTAGCTTTTAAAAGTAATGAAATGCATTTGTTTCTAAAAGGAACTGTTTTTGCCACCACTCCAAATCATTCACTCAGAATTACTATTTTAAAAAAAAGGTGACACTGGAAATTACAGCAGAAATACTGTCTAGCCAGAGTTCATTCTAAATGAGAAATTTGTATGTATGCGTCCATGGCAGGGAAGGTCAGTACAAGGAATGATGATGTTTGTTTTCTAGGGCTGTTATGACTTGGTGACCAGTTTTATGGAGACAAATATGGGAATCATAGCTGGAGTGGCTTTTGGGATTGCATTCTCACAGGTAAGTGCATAGACACTCCCCTTCCCCTCCTTTTGTTTTCCCCTCTCTTTCTTTACCTGAACTTCAAGGAAGGAAGAATTATGGAAAGGGGCTGAACTCAGCATGCCCATTAGTCCTAAGGTCATCTGTTCATTGATTTTCTTTTTTTCAACTTAAATGAAGTTTCTCCTTGGGAATATCAGTTACGGTTGAGCTAATGACTAGCTCAAGGAAAACAGCTTGTCCCTCCACTGGGTCAAATAGAGGTTAACCCAATAAAACATTGGCTTAAATGGAGCATAAACAGCTAAGAAGACAAATAGCTTATCCATTGTTTGGGTAGGCTTCTATCTTCTAAGTACTCTTATTTGTTCTTAAAGGACTCAAGAATTCAAACGAGTCCCCATCCTGGATCTGGAGCCTGGAAGGAACACTTTGTGACCAATTTTATTTATCTTCCCTTTAACACTGAACACTGAGAAATTTTAAGTCTACCAAAATCAGATTACTAAACCAAATCCTTGTCTGCACCAAAAGCAGTGTGGCATGAGAGTGACAGGAGGAGAGCTAAGAAGGAGCTTTCTGCTCCATGATATTCAAACTGCCTTTATGTAGACAGAACCGGGGAAAATGTAGGCCTGGTCAGATTGTTGTGATCAAGAAGGGGCAGGAAAACACCTGCAGCTTTCAGCAAGATGTTCCTTTATACAGTCACTTCATGTGTGACAGCAAGGACTCTACTGGAAACATGCACAAATGAGAGGGAAGTATGGACAATTCAAAACTGTCCCCAAGCTGCGTGGAAAATGGCCCCCACATCCTCTCCATCAGCATATGCACAACCTGAGGGAGCCCTAAAATTGTCTGGGCTCAGACTGGCTGACTGCCCTGCCTTGGGCATATCTGGAAGCCCGATACCCTGTAGCCAAGGTGTTGGATGTGGGGAGCCTGTGGTTTGGCCCTGCCACACCCCTTGTGTGGGTAGAAATGTTGGTTCATCACAACACCAGCTGCCCGGAGCATGTGCCTGCATGTCAGGTTTTTGGGATCCAGAAAAGGTGAACAGTCGGGAGCTGTTTATGCATAGATATGGGGAGGTCAGGGGTTTTTTTTAAAATAGGCTATTCTAGTTCTTGTTGAATGATTACAGCATTGATACTCTTCTCCAGCGTTGATTATGGCTTTATTACTGCTGTAGGACTCCAAGCTCAGGTTTCAGTTTGGGTTTTAGATATCCAGAAGGCTGTAAAGCATCTTTTTAAATGCCTTGTGTAAAGCTATCCAAAAGAAAAATGAGATGAGTAGAATTGTAAAATATGCTGCTGGGGGGAAAAGGCAGGACCAATACTGCCTGAAAGCCTTGAATGGGTGTTTCATGGCAGGCTGCAGGCAGCACAGGCTGCAAGGCACTTTGTCCCTGTGACTGAGGGAAAAATGAGGTGTGTTTTGATGTGGTGTTGGCATCTCACCCAGCTGGTGGCACCAGGAGCCCTGCTGCCAGGTGGGGATGTCACTCCCCAGCACAGGCACTGGGCTCTGGCACTGCGAGGACATACCCAGCTGCTTGGGGTGTCAGCAAACGTGTGAAAAGGAGAAGAGAGAGGCTGCAGAGGAGAAGAATGCAGCTCTCCCAGGCTGTGAAGAAAAGAAGGTGGCCAGTTGTAATTTACTGCCTAATCTGTTTTGCTGGGCCCAATTAGGGACAGTGTTTACAAATTGATTTCAGGTTAACGTGGCTGGCAGTAATGCCAGGCAGGGCTCCAGCTGTAGGCGAGGTTTCGCTGTTCCTATTGAGGAGAGGTTTAATCTAAATAAAAGACAAATTAAATCATGTTGCTCTTCTACAGTAAAGCATGCTCAAGGGCCTTTCCTTCACGTGATTTGTTGGGTGTTGACTAGCATGGGGAATGTGCTGATGCCCAGAAATAGGGAAGGTTGATGTAATGGCATTGCAAATCTTACAGGCCTGGCACAGACCTCCCCATCAGAGTCAGGAGTTTTTATAAAAAACACTGTGTTGCTGACCTTGTCTGCCCTGCTCCTTGGGTTTGAAATAATAACAATAAAATAAAATTTGATTGTTTTTGGACTTGGATGCCAATGCTGACTTCCAGCTGGAATAATTTCAGTTTAGCAGGTGCTCTTCAGAGCAGAAAAATGATTGCTGTGTTGTGCCCAACAGAGAATAAAATTATGCAAACTGCATAGATGATGGAGAGCTGTGCCGAGATAAAACTACAGTGCAGGCATTGGCTTAAGGAATGCAAGAGACAGTGGAGGGGTTTATAGATTGTGAGCAGGGGAGACTCAGTGCAGTGTAAAGGCCACATTATTCCCTTTGTGCTGAAGGACTGGAAATCAGGTGCTCTCCACATGCCCCAAACCAGATGCTGGGCATATACAGTTCCCATCATTCTAAGATACATTCCCAGACAGCCACGGGCCCTCTCTACTGTGCAACATCCCCCTGCCCTCTTTACTGTCAGCATTACTGTGAGTAGCTCTGCCTGAACACGGACGCAGTTCTGGTGCAGACATCATCCACCTTGTCTGCTACGCCTCCTCCCTGAGCACAGGGAGGCTGGAACCTGCTCAGGGGTTAGGGAGTGGGATCCACATCAAGATGCAGTATGTGACTCGAAATCTGGTCTAAGACTGGGTTGTTTCTAAAGACTAATCAGGGTGGATTCGTGTGGAGGTAGGACCCGTGACAGAGGCACACCATGGCACAGGAGGCTGACTCAAGTAAGTGACACAGGACATACAAAATTTTCTCTTTTAAAATAGAGCCAGAGAACCTGCATGCTTGGAGATTAGCATTTTCAAAACATGGCAAAGTATTGAGCTAAACAATTATTCCTGATGGATTGAAAACCCCCCAGTTTTAGCTTACCTGGTGTGCTGGTGAAGTCTAAGTTATTTCAACACATTTCTATTTATAGAAATTCTCCCAAAGAATGAAAAATGGTGACGACACCAAGACCCAAAATAAAATGGAAATTCAAATTGCAATTCATTTTCTTTCTCTTCAGTATAATAAGGTGTAATAAATATGTCATGCAGAACAGCTTCCAGTCACTGGTAACTCCTACAGAATAACTGTATTAAAAAGCCAGCTATTACGTGTACAGTAGGGCTAAGACTGCTAGGAAATTGCTGCAGATGGTTTTCAGTGGTCAGAACTAAGATGTGCCTGAGATTACTCCTAGAAACCATGGAGAGATGAAGAAGTTTAATGTATTCTGCTTGCTGGAATGAGCTGTGGCCAACAGGATGGTAGCATAGGAGACATACCTGAGGGGTGTGGGTTTCCCGGTTGTCTAAACCAAAGGATATGTCAGCATTTTCAAGTTTCCTATTGCAAGACCAGGGTATGGAAAACTCTGTTTTTTCTATGTAATAGCTCAGAAGACCAAGATAATCTTAGGAAGAAAGGAAGAAAGTGACAGAGAACGTAAACGCAGAACCAAGTCTGGCATCTTAGCACTCAAAAATCAAGACTGTAAAATAAAATAAATGAATAAGTGGATAAAAGTTGAGATGGGGAATTTGAGAGGCAATGGGAGTGCAGGGAAATGAATGCAGCTCCCAGCAGCAGTTTCTTTGTGGGAATCCTCTAATGCCAATTCTTCTGTTTTTTCAAAGGAGCTGCAGGGACCTGGTGCACAATATGATGAGGGGCTTCCTCCTGCCTGAAAAGCAGAGGAGGCAAGTGATGGAAAAATGCAGAGAGCAAGGCAGGGTGGAGGGTGCTCATTTGTGCAGCCCAGTCTGGGAGCCTCCAGCCTGACTTAAATGCAGAGGACTGTAGTTATGCCTGTAATGAAAGAGCACCGTGATGAAAATTCAGCAACTCAGTACAATATTGCCTCTTCTTGGCTACAGGAGGGACAGTGCTCTCGTGGTTAAATGTGAAAGCCCACACATGGAAAAACACATGTTTTTGTATGCGTTCAAAGTATTTCTAGAGTATTTATTACAGCTCTGCTATGTCCTGGTAATACTTAGAAATGTTGAATAAAATGTGTGTGCAAGGGCTTGACATGCATGCCATTATTTTTGAAATACAGAGTTAAATATTATGTCACTATTACCACTTAAATGCCTAAGCCAGCCTAAGGTCAGAGCCAAGAACCAATAAGTGGGACAAAGATCATAAAGATACATTCATGGGTAATCTGCCCTTTGTCTTAGGAGTGAGTTGAGTAAAACAAAACATTGTTACATGTCTGCAGATGCTACAAAATATAGACACACTGATTATTAGACTTGCAGGCTGCCCAGGACAGAAGGGCAGCCTAATTAAAGGTAGCAAGGGAGGTCTGCTCCAGCCGAAGGGAAAAAGAAAAGCCTGTGGCTTCTAATTTATACAGACTACATCATCTTTCCCCTTGTAAACCTGATACAAGCAGTAAATTGTGGTTGAGAGGAACAGTGGCCATAATNCAAAGATCATAAAGATACATTCATGGGTAATCTGCCCTTTGTCTTAGGAGTGAGTTGAGTAAAACAAAACATTGTTACATGTCTGCAGATGCTACAAAATATAGACGCACTGATTATTAGACTTGCAGGCTGCCCAGGACAGAAGAATCCCTAATTAAAGGTAGCAAGGGAGGTCTGCTCCAGCTGAAGGGAAAAAGAAAAGGCTGTGGCTTCTAATTTATACAGACTACATCTTTCCCCTTGTAAACCTGATACAAGCAGTAAATTGTGGTTGAGAGGAACAGTGGCCATAATCTGGGTGCTTGTGATGGGGAAAAATAAACAAACAACTTCAGTGTACTTATATTCTTGGCCATTTTAGGATGAGAGAGGAATTGATTTGGGTCTGGGCTGGAATTTGCTGAGAGAAAAGAATTTGGATGAGATGCACTGCGAAGTTCATCTTAGTGAAAAATGCAGCAAGGCAGAGAAGTAACTTCTGAGCCCAGCGAAGGAAGGTGAGGAAAGACTGGAAGTCACCACAAACATAGAAAAGTGACAGTGAAGGAGGTGGGACAGGGCCACCCAGAGGCACTCACTCTGTTTGGCCTGTCAAGAGCATGGAGAAGTACATACCCCTGTCCAAAACAGAAATATCATTCTCCCAAACCGAACTGAGCTAAAGAAACAGTGCATCAGTCAGCTGCAGGAGTGTCATGTAACCTGTAGAATGTGGTTGGTTTTCAGCAACTTCTTCAGCAATGGAATCCAAAGCCCAGCCAGGCAATGCTGGCATCCTCATTGTTGCTGGTCCCTTTCCTGCCTTAACACCTGCCTAGAGAAGTTGAGTAGAAAAGGCAACAACATGGCTAAAATGTCTTCTTGGCATCAAGTGAAATTTTCAGAGGAGTGTTCAGCATCCAAATCTCTTTTGGCCACTGAAAATACAGCCCCTGGACCCTGGTAGCTTTCGTTTTTATTGGGGGTTGCTCAGGAGGTGGTATCTGTGCCCTGTCTAGTTATAACCAAGGCAGTGTCATCCTTGGTGCCAAAATCAGGGGTGCAAGTGGGGAGCAGGAGGGTTCAGCCTGCTTTTAAATGTGACTCCATGCCCTTTTGAAATTCCCAGAACACCTCTGGTGGACACTGAAACAGGAAAAGGAGCAAATTTCTGGCAAAAGAAATGTGGCCTGACAAGGACTGTGACATCTTAGAGGCAGGAAACAGTTTATCCAAGTTTGAGTTGCCCTGGCTTGGCCTTGCTCTGGGCTGATGCCAGCCCAAATCAAGCAATTGCCTGGTACAGAAGATGAGTATTTTGATGATGATTGTGGTAACAGGGAGCACTGCCTGGGCTAGGGGAAGGGACATGCAGTCCCGAGGAGTGAAATAGGAGGAGCCAGTTTGGATGAGCAGCCAGCCAGTCATAGCTGGGCATGCTCTGCAGGCTCTGAGGGAGCTCTGCTGCTGCCAAAAGGTTGTGATCCCCCTCACCATGTGCTCTGCCCACAGCAGCAGGAGACAGGCAGGGATGGTGTGTGTGGGCTCAGCTGGAGGCAATGTGACAGCCCTTGCTGGGAGCCATGTCCAGGGAAGCCTTGTCCATCACCAGACACAACCTTATGGCCTCACCTCCTTAGCCGGGGAGGAGCTGTAACAGCCTGGATGTGCTCAGGAGTTAATTAATTGACCAACCCCAATGAGAAAAGCAAGGTTGAATTATTTACAGCATATTAACACTGTTGGCACATGCAGGAAGCACTAAGAAACTGCAGTAGAAGAAACACTGAAGAGACTGAGTGCTTATTGACGAGTGGAAGCCTGGGATCTGTTTTCAATAATCTGAGTGACAGCCAAGGGAATAGTGAATGACCTTTTAAAAATTTATTTCCAGATTTATAGCACTCATTTCTACAGTGCTGCATCACTTGTAAAGGAAGCATAACCACTCTGGGACATCAGGAAGCTTTTCCCTTGCACAGTGACAAAGAAGTTAAAGGCACCAGCTCTCCAGGCTGATGGGTGTTGGTGAGGGACCCAGGCGGAGCTTGCAAGTGAAACACAGCCTATAACATGCTGATACCCCCAGCAGTTTATTCATCCACATCTAGCTTGGCCAGGCATTGACAACGGGATTGAAAAATATCAAAAAGGCATGCTGCCTGTCAAATAAATGATAAAAATCAAGAGGAAGATCTGACAAAGAAAGATGAGAGATTTTAACGCTATTTTTCTGATTAGAGCGGTCCTTAAAATAGAGCATAAATACTTTGTGCATGATAACTCCAGAACATGAAATACTTGTTTACCAATGCTTTGCACTGCTGTAATTTAACTTAAATTCTATTCTGTCTCTCTCTTGTCTGGAACAGTTGATCGGGATGCTGCTGGCATGCTGTCTGTCCCGGTTTATTACTGCTAACCAGTACGAGATGGTGTAACAAGGTGAGCTTTTCCTGTTTTCCAGGTGGTAAAGCTATAAAAGCCTTGGTACGCTGTGGCTGTGCTGCTTCTGCTGAAGACAGCCAGCAAGTTTTACATTCTGAGCACGTTCATTGAAAATTAAGCCTTCCGGTGGGCTTCTTTGCTTTGGGATTTTCATCCCAATATTGTGGGTGGTGGGGAAA
Source organism: Dryoscopus gambensis (assembly GCA_013389985.1). Lineage (NCBI taxonomy): Eukaryota > Metazoa > Chordata > Aves > Passeriformes > Malaconotidae > Dryoscopus > Dryoscopus gambensis. Next base: position 33,538 of record WEIT01008587.1, on the reverse strand, counting down.
AAAAAAAGGGGGGGAAATGCAATGCTGAATTTTGCCATTTCAGTCGCCTTGAAAAGAGAGAACAAAACACCTGCTGTGAATACTGCTAGCAATCAAAACAACCCACTTGTTGGCTTTTTTTTTTTTTTCATCCTCCCCACTCTCCAGTCTTTCAAGAAGTGTGAAGTCCAGAGCCTGTGTGAAGACCAGGAGCTGCAGAATCGGAGAAAGACTGACATGAATGTTCTAGCACACACTGTCTCTCGCACGCACGCACGCACGCACACCCCCACGAGCAAGCCCGTGCGCGCGCACACTCGCACCCCACCTCCCGAACTGTCCCATGCGTAGTGTCCCATTCTGTGAAGTTCCACGGTGCCACCGAGAGCGGCCGGGTCCCCTCGGCCTCCAGAGCCAGACCCCAACCCTGCGGCTCGGCGTAGGACGGCACCGTCTGTATGTTCTTGGTCACACAGTAGTTGCATCGTAAAGTTAACAAAGGTAACTCATTAACAGCATTGATCGGACTGTGCATGTAGTGACTGGAGGGCATAATTAGCCTTTCACCATGGTTAATAAGTGTTGCACACATTCATATAAACCGGTATATGAAATATATATTCTTTTGGTTTTATCTTAATTTCTTGTTTTGTTTATTGCTTTACTAAGGTTTCCATCCTTTCCCCCTTCCCCGCGCCTGTCCCCCTTTCCCCAAAAACAAAGGAATCAGTAACATAACATACAGATACTTGAAAATGATGTTAAAATGTTGTGCTTGAAGGGAACTGTTATTCCTGATGTTCTTCTACATCTTTGATTCTTACTCAGTGTTGTATGCCTAGTGCGTATCCCGGTAGGCTTTGTCTAGTGCATTTTGCCTCGGAACCTGATCCTGTGTAATACTGTTATTAAGCTGTGTTGTTGCTTACTGTGAAGGCAGAAATTTTTGCTTCCATTATTTTTATTACGTAGCTATGAACTAATTGAACTGTGCTGTACTGCGGCCTTCATACTTTTTTCCTGTTCTTTCTTTTTTTTCTTTTTTTTTGCATTGAGGTTGCAGCCACCAAATACATTGCTGAATCAAATTGAAATAAAGACATACACAGAGACACAAAAAAAAAATCACAAAAAAAACAGGCATATGAAATATTTTTGGGGGAAAGCAAAAGTTTAAAACCTTTTTAAAAAAAAATAGGACTTTTTTAATAATGCCTCTGTCTAGCATGCCAACGAGAATGCATTGATATTGTGAGTATTTGTGATATACGTATTAATAAATGGAACCATTACAGATTTCTAGCTGCTTCCTTTTTATTCCTTAGACATAAGAAAACTCTTTTCTGGGAGTGGGGAAGCGAATGTGAAACACCCAGGCACAGCTTGGCGTGACATGTCTTTATGCATTTTTTAACAACCAATTTGCTTGTGACAGAAAAATCTTACTACGCTGGAAAAAGAAAAAAAAAAAAAGGAGAAAGAGCTGGAATTGTTTCAAAACTCCAAGAAAAACCTTCCACAGCTGGTTTTACCACGTGACAAATACATACCCTCTGCTTTGCAATTTTTCTTCTTGTGACCATTAAAAATCTGCAGTGTTTAATTATCCAATGCTTAGTGCTGTTAGTGATTTTGGCATTAAGCATTTCTCTCTTGATTTTGGTGAGAAAGGGGAGAAGAGAGCTTTGGGCTTGAGGAAAGGCAGGAAGTTATCTCTTTCTCACTTGAATAAGTGAAATATCACAGATCTGATAGAAAACCTGGTTTAAACCTGTGAATTTTGGGCCAAGCCCTTAGCTTGGCAGTGTTGATAGAGAGAAGTCCTGGAGCCTTCTGGTTGAGGAGGAGCTGTGCAGCATCTGTGTCCCCACAGTCCATGCAGCTGCTGGAGTCACAGTCCTTCCTCTGTCCGTCTGTCCATCCATCAGTGCCACCTCCCCAGTTACTGCAACCCCCTGCCCAGGAGGGGCTGCCCTGCCTGGTGCCTCCAGCATCAGGCCCTGGCGAACCTCTGAGTGGTGCTGGTGTTGTCAGTGCACTCCCACCCACAGCTCTAAAAGGGCTCACGACCACACGGGCAAAATGTGCCAGCAGGTCTTAAAAATCCCAGTAGCATCCTCTTCGGCTTTATTCAGAGAGCACTTCCGGAGCAGGAAAGAGAAAAAGAGCTTTGCAAACAGAAGAGGAATCTGGTCCCCAGATTTAAATCTGCCCTCAATAGAACATCTGCCATGAGGGAAGGGGATTTTTAAAGGTGGAGATGCCAATACAGGTCCTGCATCTACGCTGGGCAGCCAAGCAGGACTGTGCTGGGGACAAAGCCACTCGGCAGGCACAGCAACCACATTCGCAGTCTCTTCTGAGGGCTTAAGAACAGTCACAGCCGCTCGCTCGGTTGCTGGGGCTGCGCGATGCTGGAGTGATGCCCTTCTCCTGTAGGCACAGGACGTTCACAGAGCGATGTTTTTCCATACCAGAAAGAACTGGCCCACCAGCTGCCCCAGTTTCCCTCCCCTATTCACGCCCGGGCAGGTCTCCCCTTGCCCCACGGAGGGGAGGGAGGTGGGTGGCTCCTCCTTCAGGAGCCACCAGTGACCTTCCGGAGTGGAAAAGCACCAGCCTCTCCTCGGTTTTCTTTCCTTCTTTTTTTTTTTTCCCTTTTCATTTTCGTGAAAGAAAGAGCTGTTTGTGCCAAGAGCTGTTCCTTTTGAAGATGCTGATGTTGGGTGACAGGTCAGCAGGCCCCCAAACGTGCCTGTCCCCATTCAGTAAAGCATGTGCTCAGCTTTAAGGCGTAAGCGCTGAATTAAGTCCATTCAGCAAAGCCCTTCAGTGCGTGGTCGATTGTTTCCCTCGGCGCAGCACCACTCCTGCTTTTATGGGGTAGGTGTGTTAATTGGGCTCTTGGCAGCTTCCCTGAAGAGGATCCGGCTGGTGAAGGAACTGCCAGGGGCTTCCCTGGCGAAATCCCCCTGGCTCGGGTTGGGACCACACAGGCTGCGCTGGCTGGCACCGCGGCATCCCCTGCCCTGGGTGGAGCATCCCCGCTCTCCCTTCCGTTCCTCCCTCTGGAGGGAGAAGTGGGGGAGTTGACGTAGAAAACGAAGCCAAAGCTGCCGAGAACGAGTCAGTGTCAGCCAGGCACAGATGTGCAGGATTTTCCTTCCAGTGGTGAAGCTGCCACAGGTACCAGAGGTCTTTGCCTCAGGGGCTGAGGTCCCTCTGCTCCCTCTGGTATGAACTGAATGAGCAGCAGAGGAATCGGGCTCCTGCTGTGCCGGGCTGGCTCTGGCTGCCTGATCCCTCCATGAGCAAGTTGTGTTCTGTGCAATTACTGAACCAACTGGGCCAAAGAAAGGTGGGCAGGTTTGGGAGTCAAAGCAGATAATGCAGCAACCAGATAAGTCCCAGCAGGGGCGGGAGGAATGGGGCATGGCTGGGGATTGAGGAGAGTGGGGTGTCACAGAATCATTTAGGATGGTAAAGACCTCTAAGATCAGTCCAACTCTTACCCCAGAACTGCCCAATCCACCACAAAACCACAATGACAGACAAAGCGGGACTCTGGGAGGAGGAAGAAGGGGCACCACCTTGCTTTGGTCCCAGTGAGCTGCCAGCTTGGTTTGGCTGTAAGGTGGTCCAGCAGCCTTAGCTGATGTGTGTCCTGTCCTGAGCTGCATCCCAGGACTTGTTTCTGCCGAGGAGGACAGCCCTGAGCCCTGCCAAGAGGACAGTCTGTTGCTGTGAAGGTGATGTTCCAGGGTGTCGGTGAGCTGTAGCAGCTCCGTGGAGGCCTTGCTGGCTGCTGCCATCCTCGGGCAAGCATCATTGCAGAAGAGACTGGCTTTGCTTACACGAGTTCAGGCTGCTGCTCCTCAGAGGACCCAATGCAGCCCCTAAGATGATTTTGTCCCCTGTGACTCTTCCGTTGACTTTAATGGCTCATTACTGTTGAAGATAATTTTAAGGCTAGGAAATTAATTTGCTGCCAGCCAAGACCCTTGCATAAAATACCTGGCATCCTGCTGGAGGGGAAGGATTGATCAGGATGTCGGACTTCTACCAGGGCTGAGTGAGGGCTGCTTCAGTACGAACCTGTATCATAAAAATAAAAATCCTCATGATTTGACATAGAAATGACACTTCTCCGTTTTGTAAGTAAAAGTGTTTTGCCCTCCAAACATGTAAAGTATGGTCAGCTTTCTGCAAGCTGTTTTTGCCAGCTTGGCCTGATTTTGAAGAAAAAAGCTGTTGCTGTTGCCTTTTTCTTGTCATTGCACCTGTTCCTGTTGCAACCAGGAAACATTTTATTTAAAAGTCATTTCAGTTTTGTCCAGCATGACTGGAGATATTGGGTATGTGCAAGCTCATTAAAAGCCTGCTGTGCTGAGGCAGCAAGTCCGCAAGCTCTGGAGTCTGTTCTGCTCCCTGGTAGCTGCAGTGTGGTTATTTTTGGTGTCTGGAGCTGTCTGTAGGTGACACCGAGGACTTAATTTAGATTGTGGTCCTCCCGCGTGATCAATAACTGGGGAGCGTGTATTACAGACACAAAACATCCAGGCCAGGTTGGATGGGGCACTGTGCAGCCTCATCCAAGGGGAAGGTGTCCCTGCCCATGGCAGGGGGGTGGGAACAAGATGATCTTTAAGGTCCCTTCCAAGCCAAACCATTCTGTAATTCTGTGATTCTATCCCTGGTGCACTATGCAACAGTGCAACTCCAAACATTCCCAAAGCAACTACTAAATCACCTGAATGCTATTTTTTATTCACCGTACTTGGCCAAGACTTGCAGAAGCAGCAGATTCCAGGCAACCCCTGGAGGTATTTCCAGAATGCTTTTAGAAAGTGCCAAGTGACCAACTTTTTGTTAATCCGGCCCCCTCAAAACCTCTCAGGGCACTGAGAAAAGTAATTTCTGAAAGCCCTATCTGTTCTTAAAATGGAGATCATTCAACCAAGTTAAAAAACATTAATATTTTTTAAACTGTGATTTCCAGGGGGAAAGACAGCTTTCTGGCATGCACAGAGGGCATGGTTTGCATGCTTTATCTTCTTGAGTAGAGTCAGAAAACATGATGTGAGAGACTACTGATGCCCTGTAGAACTGCTGGGGTGGGATAGGAGAAGAAAAAAGAGAAAAAAAACCCCAAAAAACATTTTTCTCCAGTCAGAGGGGTTGTAAATGGGAAGTAGTTCAATCCAACGGTGTGTCTGACTAGCTCCAAGGTAAGCAGGCTCAGCAGCTCAGGTCTGCAGCCACAGTCTCTGAGGTCTGGTCTGGAGGGGCTGTTGCGTGCCAGGACAGCTCTTACATCCCCTGGGTGGTGAGAGCAGCCTTTTGTGGGAGTATGTAGGTGTCAGACTGCTAGAAACTACTGCGCTGCATATCCAGTGAAATTCCTGGCCAGCATCAACCCATGGCACCTCCTGAGGCTTTGCAGGAGCATTTGGACCCTGGTAGTTTCCTACTCTGCCTCCCGCAGGCTGACTGTGCTTCTGTGGGATTTGCTTTTAACGTAGTGTTTGTAAGTTACCTTGCTCCAAAGAACTAAAAGGATTTGGGCAGTGCTTATGTTGATTTTTTTTTTGGTATCTTCAGCCCTGTAGTTATTTATATTAAATAAAAGCAAACAAATGATTATCCAGAATTTTCTTCATCCTGGAATGCAGTGCAACCAAAGATCAGGTGAATGAGTCTTCCTCCCAAGTATAGGACCTGTACACTGACCCCATGGGTTACTGCCATGTGCTACTCCTTTTGCCTTCCTGCAGTCCTGGTACTTGCAGGGCCAGGGATTGCCTTGCTCCTGCAGGCAAGGTGGGATCCAGCTCCGTAGGGAGCCTGCCTGAGCTTTGTGCATTCCCTCTGCTCTGCCGGGTCCGAGGCCTGCCAGAATCAATGCTGTGCCTCGGGGGAGTATGGAAAACAGGTCTCCACCCTCTTGGTGGGAGCATGAGGCAGCAGGAAGGTACAAGACCCCAAAAATCCTGGCCAGCACCACAGCAGGCTCGAGCACTGAACTGAGCATAGACTGGTACGGTCCACGGGTCTTTGTAATGGTGGGGGTTTCTCCCCATGCTTATCTGGATAACCTAGCTGCTCCCAGCTTCTTTGGACTATGCATTTTAAGTGTTACAATATGAGAGGGAAATCAAAACCCAATCAAAATTATCTCTATGAGACCCATTCAATAAAATAGTTATTGGCAATTAGCACAGATTTTTTATAAAGAAGTAATTAGCCCTCCTGCCCTGAGCATTAATGAATGCTTTTCATTACACCCCAAGGGGTAGTCAACCCAATAATAATCCACTTCAACATGAATGTTGTTATAAAACAATGTTGTTTGACAACAGAGGCAGCAGGACACTCACAAACAGGAGGCAAGTCTGCTCTGGTGAGCACTGGAGCTGGTTGCTTAAAAATGAAAGATCATTAATAATTTGCTTGGATTGGTGCTATAGAGTTGTCTTCTTACTTATAAAAGAGATGAAGCAACGGATACAAAAAAGAGGGTCTCATTTTTCCCTGGTTGCAAAGCTGAGAAAGCCAGTGGAGATGCAGCAGTGCTGGCCACAACCTTATGTTGATGGTGCCTGTAAAGCCTGTCAGGGTGGAACAGGACTCACCTGCGTGGCTGTCTGGAGGCGGGGATTTTACGGTCTGGAGGTGTTTGGCAGCCAAATGGCAGAGGGTTGTGTGTCCCTGCAGTCTCCACTGCTTAACCCTTTGGCACTACAGGGAATGAGCACCAGGCTACAGCACCCCTTCCCCCAGGCTCCTGTTTGACTCTTGGAATTTTCTAGTGAGGTGTGTGTTAGTGCAGATGCAAAAATCACATTGAATTCTCAATTCAGTGGCTCTCCTGCTCTGACAGCCCATCGCAGCCACCCGGTTCTGCTCAGGGTGGTGAGCACAGGGCGAGCAGGGCTCTCTGTTGGAGGAAAGCCCTCACAGACTAAACAGAGGAACCAACAATTTCCCTTCCCCTGCCCTGGGAACATCCTTGCTGCTCCCCTCTGACCCCTCTGCAGGCCTTGCTCAGCCCGGGTCTGGTGGGAACCTCAGCTGCCCCTGCTGACCAGGGCTGGCACAGCTTCCTGCAGCCAGGCTACAAAGGCATCCCTGTTACATTTACAAACCTGAGGATTCAGGTCAACAGCTGAATCATCCCCTCCAAGCTCAGCTGCCAAATCAGGAAGAAGTGGTCCAGGATGACACTGGGGAGCTTGGCCCCAAGGGCTTTTCCCTGTGGAAAGACAGTCGGTAGTGGGAGGTCTGGTTAAGGAGACCAACAGCACATTTGCATGCTGCTGGAAAGATCTTCCTTGCCCACTTGCCCTGCTGTTTCACCCTTATTTTCTGGGGAGCCCATTCTCACTCCAGGGCAAAAAGATGCCTCCAGCCTCTCCTCCTTTCCAGTTATCCCTGTGCTCTCCTGGGAAGCAGGGACAGTCCACCCCAGAGTGGGGATGAGGCCTGCTGGGAGATGGAGCCACAGCCCCTGGGACAGCGTGTGACACTGGGGCCAGGGGGGCAGCCGGCTCTGGGGCCAACCCAGGCTTTAATAGGCAGCTTTGCCAAATGCCTCTGTGGCGGCCACGTCTCGGCTGCTGCTCCACGCTGTGTGCAGAGAGAGGAGCCCCTCGGGTGAGCAGGAGCTGTGAGGATTGCTCGGCTTGCAGCGCGGGGCTGCCCGCAGGCCGTGGGGTGGGATCAGAGCACCGTCTCCCTGGAAGTGTCAAGGGAATTCAGTCCTGCCAAGGAGCTGAGGCTGTAGGTGTAAGGGTAGCAACAAACAAGGGCAGAGGATTCGATGATCCTTGTGGGTCCCTTCCAGCTCAGAATATTCCATGAAAAAAAAAAAAAAAGAGAAGATTATTAGGCAGTGTGGAGGCTGTTGGGATCAGTGCAATGAGCACCGAGCTGCATTAGACTTGCTTTAGGCAATCTTGATTTGGCATTTCATAGATTATGGGTGCCTAATTTCACAGCTGTAAGCTTCTTTGAGCACACATTTGTTTTGATGTAATTATTTCACTTCAGAAATAAAGTACATGCGGGAAAATATTTTTTTCATGTGGAACGATAACCATCCTCTGAGGTACCCTTAGCAGGGCTGCAATCCCTACATCAGCCCTCAGTGCCTGTCTCACCAGCTCTTTATGGGATGGGAAGTGGGAATGTTCAGCTCCTGGCCCAAAGGAAAACTGCCAGGGCTGCAGAGTCGTGGGGATTAAGGGAATGCTCCCACAGAGCATGGGGCTCCCTGGGGAGGCTGATTTCCGTGCTGTGTCATGATTTTAGTAAAAAGGGGGAAAAAAAAGGTCCCTCAGTTTAATATTCACTAGAGTTTTATTCTCTGTTATTGCTGGAAGGGTTGGCAGACCTCTAGGGAAAGTTTTACAAGGGGGAAAAACTAATTTTTTCCAATGCAGAAGTTTCCAGAACTTCAGCAAGCTGTAATTAGCTTTGAAACATGAACTAGGAATCACTTAACTGCTACATTTAAAGTATCTGGGGTCAAGGATTACCTTTTTTGGTAACATAATGACATTTTAAATTAAAGAGTCATTTGCAGTTTTCACTTTTTAGAGAGTTGTCACTTTTTTTTTGGTTTTTTTTTTCAATTATTCAAGAAACAAAATAGATGAAGACTTGGATTGATCTTACTAGAGAACGAAGAAAGACCAGGAGTAGGTCTCCTATGGATTCATACAGCGCTGGAGTCCGTATTTTCCCTCACCCATTTTCCTGCAATACCAGGAAGGGAAATTTTTGCAGGAATATTCGAAGCTTGAAAGGGTATTATCCTTTAATGCCATCACAGCAACGGTGCCAAGAAACACCAACTGCTTGTATCTGCAGCCTGGACAGGTCAGACTCTAAGACATAAAGGCAGCTACAAGCTCCAAACCAGGGCGAGGTACAGGGTGAGTGTGTTTTGTGTCAGTAGGAGCTGTGACCTGTCACACAGGTGCACTTACTGAAGTGAGAGATGCTCATAAACCCTCCCTATAAATTAGCTGCCGCGCAAAACTCCCATTAATACAGCACTTAAGGAGCCTGTCCCACAGCAAATGTAAAGCTTGGGTGGCTGTTACCTGCAGGCTGCACTGCACCAGGGCTCTCAGCCCCTGGCAGCCTGCAAGGGAATCACTGTCCTGCCAAGGATGCTGCCACAGTCCTGGGGTCACACATCCAGCACCTCCTTTTCCCCCTGGCTCCCTGTCTGGATGGCTTTGCTGGGCTTTGGAAGGACAGCTGTGCACAGCAGTGGGTCAAGAGCAAAGGCTGACGGAAGAAGGACACGGACAGACTTGCTCTTTTATTTGCATCTTATCCTGCATTGAAGGTTGCAAATAGCTGCCTGTTTGTCCTGGCTTCAGCTGAAATAGAGTTAATTTTCTTAACAGGAGCTGCCATGATTCTGTGTTCTGGATTTAGGATGAAAATAATAGGGATAACACACTGGTGTTTTTAGTTTTTCCTAAGTAGTGCTTATACTAAGTCGAGGACTTTGTGTTGTGTATGCCTTGTTTTTCTTGGGTTTTCTCTCTCTTTGCCTTTCCTTTTATTTAATTATTATTAATAGTAGTATCATTTTTATTGTTGTTGTTGTTGTTATATTTTACTTTGTTTTGATTATTAATCCATCTTGACCCACAGTTAAGTTTTACTTTTCTTTCCCCTGATTCTCCTCTCCATCCCCCTGGGGTGGGTGGGGAGTGAGTGAGTGGTTGCTTGGCATTCAACTGCCAGCTGGGTAAAACCATTGCACTATCCCAGGAGGGTTTCAAAGGCTGGACACCCTGCACGGTTACAACAGTCAGGAGGCAAATTTTACCAGGGAGACAAATGAGCTGTTGTGTTTGTCACTGATTTATTTCCAAATTGGAAAATCTGTGGCTGTGACTGCTCCTCAGCCTCCCTAATTCTCTCTTGCCAACCAGTGTCTGGTATTTGAGAATAATTGGACTCTCTTTTTTTATAAGAAGGATACATTTTTCAAGGCCATGCCAGTCCTCTGCTGGTGGTCAAACAAGCCATGCTGTGTGTACAGGTGCCCAAAAAACTCACAGCAAACTCTGTCATCTCTCTGGGAAAAGAAAATGGCTGCTTTTAAGACATGGATGGCAACAAGGCATTACATGGAGTAGGGCTCTGAGCAACCTCTTCTAGTCGAAGATGTTCCTGCTCATTGCAGGGGGGTTGAACTAGATGATCTTTATGGTCCCTTCCAACCCAAACCATTCTGTGACTCTATGGTTCTATAATTCCATGATTCCTGCTGCCTGAAGAAGGGTTATTTAGGAGGTGAAACAGGAGGCATTTCCATCCCTAGAGCCTCATTTATCTCATGATGGGGCTGTATCCCTCCAAAGTGCAGCTCTGCAGGTGCAGGTGCAATACCCACACTTCACTCCAGCCTGTAATGCTCACCCTGGCACCAGCACCCCAGGGAGCAGTGGATAAATGCCCAGGGAAGGCTCACATCCCCCTCTCACAGGAGTTTTGATCCCTTCCCTGGCTGGTGGAGAGCACAGTTTCACCTGGCGGTGTTATGGGGTCCTGGCACACAAGAGACATTGAAAATTCGTCCCTTCTGAGGCACGTCCACCAAAATGTCCTGGGTGCAAACAGGGACCGGCCTGGCTTTTCTGCCATGCTGCAGTCAGTCCAGTCCACCTGCCTAAACCTGAGTCACGCTGTGGAGAACACAACCCAGAGGTCCAGCTGCCAAGGTCTACAAGAACTGCATTCCCCAGTTCTAGAAGTCCCTTCCAGTCCCCTGTTGGTACTGACAGTGCAGTTTTCAAGACTGCATTCCAAGACCAAGCTTTTTGCAATTTTTCCACCAATGAATGTTTTCAACGTTTTGATTCCTTGAGAAAGGTGTGTGTCTGTGCCACCTGGGGAAGGTACTAGTGAGGGTGCACATCTCTGCAGCTAAGGCACAGTCTCAAGACAGTTCAACAGCTCATGGCTGATTGATTTAAATAATAAACTGAATGTATTAGTGGCAGACTAATGAACTGGCCTGTACCATCTTTAAAGTGGAAGACGGTCATGATACACCAGCCCTTAATGTGAACCATATCTTCTTTGTTTTATGCAGGTTATTGAGCAGAAGATCCCATGGAAAACACTACAAACACTTTCCAACTTATCAATGTTCATTATTTTTACCAATTACCCTTCAGAGTAAAAATATGATCAGATAAACCATGCTTAGGTGATACTTTATATACTATTTTCTATAATGTAAGCATGTGGTGGCACTCACATCTGTGTATGTGTGCAAAAGACAGCTATTATGCCATTTATCATCATCATCATTATCATCATCATTGTATAATATACCTTGTATAACTTATAACTCTGATTGAAATTGAATACATTTTTTGCCTTGTGGGAAGGGAGAGAATGTGTCAGGGGAAGGACAAGTTAAAAGTGCTGGGGGCTTTTAAAGCTGATCTCTGAGACACAGCTTTTTAGGGCAGCAGAGATTTGGTAGGTCACCACAGTGGTCCCAAGCATGGCCACTTGGAGAGGGGGGAGAGAAGCCAGGTGAACTTTTCAAAGCGGTTTGTGCTCAAGGACACACACTCCCCTGCGTTCTGCTGCTGCAGAGCCAAGGAAAGCACCTTCCTGGGGGTTTTTTCCACAGCTCTCGCCTCTCTGCAGCAGGGAAGAGAGTGGCATTCTCTTGGTCTTTTTGCTAGCTTCTTGTTCATTAGCTAAAGCACGGAGCCCTGGGACTTTGGTTTCTTCTTCTTCTGGACTGTTCAGCAACACCAGAACATCACTGGAGGCCCTACACCATGGCCTGGAGGGGCCCACGCCAAACCCCAGCTGCAGAGAGGAGAGGGCCACATCTACAAAGGACTCTGAAATCTACCCCGGGTCTCTCCACAGCGAGAGGTTTTATTATTTAGCATTATTTTTTTTTCTGTGCCTGTATGCACTCTGCGTGTTAAATATTTTTTTTCTTTTTCACTTTCCTCTGAGGAATTTCTTCTGGAACCTGTGGGGGAGGGATGGCTGAAACCTGCCTTGTTAGGAGGAGACATTCCTTCCAGAGCTTTTCCCTTAATTTGTCTCAAACCGGGACACGGTACCAGACACTTTGTTTGAAGTGTTCCCAGTCAAAACAATCCTCTGCTTATTCTGGACCATAAACAAGGTCAGTGCTGAGTTTCACAAGCTCAGGGTTGTTGCATCCTTGGGTGTCACAGTGCAGCCACGAGGCAGAGCCCTCAGTGCAATATAACATTGCCCCTCCCGCACACCCACGCAGGAGATCGAGAGGTCACATTTCAGGTCTGCAAGCTGTGACAGGGTCCCTTTCAGCACTATTGCAGTGACACCTGTTACACCACCTCTCCCCATTCCCACTTAATGTACTGTGGCACTCGCAGTGGTGTTGCAACGGCAGCTGACAGATTCCCTGCCTTTGCAGATCCACTCCTGTCGGGTTGCAGGTGCTTGCTAATCGGATAATGCTGTTGTTTCGGTGGCACTCGTGTTTGTCTCTGTTAAATGACAAGCAGGAGCTTGTATTCTGCTTTCTGGCACTTCCCTTTCAAGCTTCACAGTCGTACTTGCCATTTCACCTTCTGTGTGAATCAAAGTGGTTCTCGCAGCTTTGTGAGACGGTGGCAGCTCAATCCGGGGGAAGGATGCGCGGTGGCATCCCCGGCAGCACCTGGAACCCGGCAGCCCTCATTAGCCTTTCACGGAGGCAGCTCGGAAATCGATGGCAAACAAAGGGCAGTCGTCTGAAACTGGTCCCAATTTGGTTTCTGCTGATTGATCTGGCAGCTCCACCGGGGGAAAACAAGTTATGCTGGATATCAATTATTTGTGGGTCCACTCTCTTCATCTCAGGAGTGCTTTTAGTCAGGGTCCAGGGAGATAAATGAAGGAGGAGAGGACCCCTGTCTCTCCAGCAGTGGCTGTTCCTGTAAATCAGCTCTTACTAATGAGTCCAGGTGCAAATGAGGTACTGTTGAAATGCACAATTAGACACACTGATCATCAGGGGAACTCAATACAAAGATTCTGCACCAAACCCACAAGGTTAAAAAAGAAGATTTCTCATTATCAGGTACAAAGCTGAGGATTTAGATATTCTTCTGTTAAACAAGTTTGTTCACCAGCGCCTGAAGTCCAGAACAGCTCCAGCCTCTCCCAGGCAGGGCTCTGCCCCTCACACCAGGGGCTTGTTCAGGGCTCTTGTAGCAGGGCCTGAACTTTCATGCAGCTCAGGTGCCTGGGAGAAGACTTTCTATTGAAGGAAAGGTGCAATTAATAGATTGCCCTCATGCATGATATCAGAGCAACAAATAATAAAACTTAATAATACAATTCCCCACCTTGGCATAGACAAAGGACATCTCATTTAGTGCAAGTTGGAAGAGCCCCTGTAGGGCAAGGCTCAGTCTCTGCCCAGAGCAGAATATTCCTGTTCCTGAGCCCCTGTATTTCCTAGCAGGTCTGTGTGGTACCAAGTTTCCAGCTGACTTTGGCAGTGCTTTGAACACAGAGTTGGGAAGCAGCTCCAAAACACACCCACACTTGAGCACAGTGGGATTGGAGGGCTGTGTGCTGTATGAGTTTACTTTGCTTACTTTAGAAATCTTACTACAGATCAGCCACCAAGCTTAAAAGATTAAATATAGGGAACATGGAAGCATGCCATGAAAAATAAATCAGATAAAGGCCTGCTTCTTGGTAGGCAAAATGGGAAAGAGCACAGTTGGTGTCACTTTTTGTTGGTTTTAGTGGTGGGAGTTGAGAGCTGAGAGAGAGGGTAAGAAGGGAAGAACATTACTTCAGAAATTATACATTTTACATAAATGATCTACCAAAGATCAATGTTCTGCATAAGAAGTCAGAGATAAAAAAAAAATCCTACATATTTAAAACAGACTTAAAAGAAATAATTAGCCTTGTTAGTCTGGCATATTAAAGAAAGCCCATAACTTCAAACTGATCAGCTCTTGACACATCTTCATTTAGCATCCTACAGGCATGCAGAATGCCTCCTGTTGGGCTACAGAAAATAAAGATACATGGCAGCCTCTGCGTGGGTGCAGAGATCACACTGGGCAAAGCAGAAATGAACAAACACATCTGTAATGTGGTGTCTAGAAAGCCTCAAAAAGCATGTGGCTGGAAACACCAGAGTAAAGCAGAGGAAAAGTGCACAAAAAAATCCAGGGGAAAGGGGGAATCCTTTCCTGCAAGGAGTAATAACAAGACAGATTGGATGAACACTTTGAAGAGCTTCCAACCAGAAAGAATCACAAGAAGTTCCAAGTGGGAAAAACTGGGAGGTGAAGGTTAAATGTGAAGGGTCTTTGCAGGAAAGATAGGAGCAACTTCAAGTGCAATGAGAATACAATCTGTCAAATTTTAAGGCTCTGACTTGTCAAAACATCTAGCAACAGTCATAGCTAACCATGGCCAGGCAAGCAAGCACGGGACCACAAAATTCAGGAAATTTAGTATGAAGATTAAAACTCGTCATGCCAAACTTTCCAACAAGTGACATCTGTAGATTGGGTACCTGTCATTTAATCCACTAAAGTCAATGAACTTGACAAAGGAAAGCTGTAGGTCATGAGATTGCATGCAGCTGAGCTGTTAGGCCCAGGACCAAGAGGATGCACAACACCCAAAGCTACAACAACAGAAGGCAAAAATCCTTCCCAGAAGCAAGGGGCCAGCTGCATCCATAGGAAAGTCACGAGGCTGTTCACCAGAAACACGAGGATATGTCATGGAAAGGATGAGCCCTGTTCTTGTCACCACTTGCAATGTTTCACAAACCTGAAATTAAGGGATTAAAAGAAGCATTGCAGACAAAGAGTGTAGATAGCACAGCTTGTAACATACGAAACAAGAGAAAGCTCTGTAACAGTGTGCTGGTTGGGGATCGGGTAGGGTTAAATTTCTTCACAGTGGCTGGTATGGGGCTGTGGTTTGGATTTGCTGAATACGGTGTTAATATAGAGGTGTTTTTGTCATTGCTGAGCAGCACTTGCACAGCATCAAGGCCTTTTCTGCTTCTCATACTGACACGCTGGCAAGGGGGCTGCAGGTGCATGTGACACTGGGAGGAGACACAGCAGGGACAGCTGACCTCAAGTGACCAGAGGGATATCCCAGACCATATGGCATCATGATCAGCATATAGAGCTGGGGAAAGAAGGAAGGGGGAATGTTTGGAGTGGTGGTGTTTGTCCCCCCAAGTCACCATTTTACACATGATGGAGCCCTGCTGTCCTGGGGATGGCTGAACACCTGCCCAGCCATGGGAAGTGGTGCATGAATTCCTTGGTTTGCTTTGCTGGCACACAAGGCTTTTGCTATTAAACTCTCTGTATCTCCATCCATGAGTTTTCTAACTTTTACTCCTCTGATTCTCTGCCCCATCCCGCTGGTGGGGGAGTAAGTGAGTGGCTGCCCGGGGCTCAGTTGTCAGTTTGGGTTAAGCCATAAGGAACAGCAGAGGAGACAAGGGGCACAGGAGAGGTACCAGGTCTTGTTTTCACCCTTTGGCAAGATCACAGACAGCAGGAAGAAACCCAATTCTTCCATCAATCATTTTTTTTTTGTCAGGATTTTATCAGCCACTGAAGGACGAAGGGACACTGTAAATGAGACCTCTGGCTGGGTGTGAAGGTGAAGACATCAGCCCTGGAGAGCTCACAGCCCTCCTGCAAAGGGACAGGGACCCTTGGAAATTCCTATAGCTCGATGAAGTCCTGCTGGAGGCTCCAGCATGCACAAGAGGCACAGCAGCTGAGGCTGTCTTGAAATAACCTTCCGGAGTGCTCTGAGAGCCAGAAACACTTCACTGCGTTATTGTAGGCACAAGGGAGTCTTCAGGAATGAAAGCGCCCACTGATGATGTGCCATGCCTGGGCAGGCAGTGATCAGAATCCCAAATCAAGGAGGACACTGAGGCAGCCAAGAAGATACAACCCAAACCTCAGCAGAGCCAGATGTCAATCGCAGACAATTTAATTATGTCTGGAGAAACCAACCACAAAGGCAGTAAAGCCAGCTGATTGTAAGCAACAGTGAACAAGCTGACAATGAAAGGGGTAAACAGGGAAATTTAAAAATTGCAAAGGAGGTTGAAGTAGGTCAGTGTGTTCACACCCAGCCATGCAACTCAAACCACTTGCTAAAGAAAGTGCATTGCTCAGATACAGAGTAATTATCACAGCTAGAGTAGTGGACATGGTCCCTTCCAACCTTACCCTTTGTGTGATTCTGAGAGAGCAAGGACCTGAAGCATTTACAAGCATCATCAGCATTCCTCCTCCTTCACCCTCCTACCACTACAATCAGGCTCATGCTACAGGGCAAAATGCAGGTGTAAATAAATAACAGGACTTGGCCAAGCTGTGTCAGTGACTAAAAAATGTTCCATGGTCTGTAGTTCCCACCTTCAAAAGTGTCTATTTCATTAGGATGGCCATATTTTCACTCTTAAACTATAATCCATCGAACAGTGTGACATCTGTTGATGTGCAGCACAGACTTAACATGCTTGGTGAAGCTGAGAGGATGATCAAGTGTCTCTGCCTTTGGAAAGCTGCTAATCTGAAAAAATTGAAAGAGAACAAGATGTCCACAGGGAGAACTAAAGAGAGGAGACGTGGTGCGTCACCCGAGAAATACAGGCTCAAGTAGCTGTAGCCCGTAGTGGGCTTCACAGCAAGGCTGGGAACCAGTTTGGACAGATGTGCCAGGCCACATAGGTCAGTGTACATTCTTTTGATGGCCATCCCCTCACTCTGTGGCATCCTAGTAGAAATTGCACCTAAACCACTACATTACAGAAAAGGAAAAAAAATGGGGCGTAGCACCTTGGCAGGTAACTGTGAGTGCCATTGTTAGCAGGTTGGAAGTCTGGATGAAAAATTATGCCAATTCAAAAGAGCAGCCAGCATCCCACTTGGTAATTGTCAGCGTGTTCAGCTTGATGAGATACAAATGATTTGGAGAAAGCAGAAGCCTCCCATGTGAGCATGACAAGGCTTAATGTGCTGCGTCCCCAGCAAAAAGGGGAGAGCAGGGAAAGAAATGCAGCCAAAGAGGAAATACTCAGCAACAGCAACAAACCCTCGACGTACGGGATGGTGTAACTGATCCCCCCACACAAACATTCAGTTATTTAGGGAATATTCATGAAAAGTGTGGGCACAGTATTTCCCAGGATGCTGAAAAGGAAGGAGTGGAAGGGGGAGTGTGGGAAAGCACTTTGCTGTGACTCTGCTTGCTGACATTGAAACGGAGAGAAAATAGCCTGGAAGTTCCAAGGTGGACGGGGAGAAGGACCTGTGTGAGTGCCCTGAAAGGCAGTCAAGTGGGGGCTCTTCACCTCGAGGCAGCTGACTGAGGGGCTCAGATCAGGGCTGTGAAATCCCTCCTGATGCTGCTCCTCATGGCATCCCAAGTGTTCCAGCACTGCTCATGCCCAAGTACCCCAGCAATGCTCCTAAGAAATAATTCAGATCTGAGGCACAGGAGATCTGTGGAGTTGTGCAAACAGTTTACAGACTTTTAATGTCAGGCTGTGACCACACGTTACCCACAGCTTTTTTAAGTCCAATCTGCTGGGATTTTATCACAGCCGGAGTATCACTGTCCTTTCCAACTACCAAAATCTGACTTCTGCGAGGGCCTCCATCTGTCTCCCATCTTACTTTAATTTACTAAGTTGTGCCATATCCCCATCTGGCTATTGGCTGGAATTTTGTTTTGTTTTGTCCCCTTGAGTTATTCAAAGAGACACAGAGCTGGCTGAGTACATTAGATCATTATGTCTCTTAAAGTAGTTGCTGGATTTATTTGAATAGGGTTTAGCAAGATTAAGAATGTTTTCTTTAAATTACTGTAGTAGCCTACAATTTTCAAATGGTAATTTTGTCCATTATATTGATTTGTATTTAAAGGACTTTGATGTTTTTTACTACAGTACAAAGAAGGCAGTTAAGCAATGCTCCTGTGAAAACCAATGGTTTTAGAATTTTGTTCAAGACTGAAATAACAGATGCACAAATCCCATTAAAATTCGATGGAAACTGACCTCACACCTCTGTAAGTTGCTTGAAAAGCTCATTTATAGAACTTCCAAAAGTAGCTTTACACACAATTCGTGTTTCCTACCAAACATTCTTCATACAACTTCACATATTGTTATTTTGGGGGGAAAATAATGAAAGTGCATTCCTGATACAGTGTTACTGACATGGAAAAGTGGCTCAGTCCTTCCAAAAAGTGCTTCAGTCCTTTCCTTATCTGTCTTTGTCTCTCTGAAGTGTTGCACCTCAGTTTAGCTACCTGTGCTGATTGCATCAACAAGGTACAGAAGGAAGCCTCAGTGTAGTTTATCCTTCTGTCACCTCAATTCCACCTCCAGCCACATCCATTATTTTATCCAACAAAAAAAAAAAACAACCCTGAGCTTCTGTAGCTCTAAGGAGCTTTAAAGGAGCCATCCAAGATCCCTTTATCAGAGGGGAGCATTTGGATGGAGGGCTGGTTACTCAGGATCCCATCCCCCGGATCCATCAGCTCCATGCCCAGATCATCACAGCTGGTGCAACACCAGCAGCTGGTGCAGGCTGTACTTGAGGTTGCTCCAGCATCTCCTGGCCATCCTTGTGTCTCACTCAGGCAGATGGACATGGCTCATGCCACTAACTGGCTTTCATATGAACCCAAGGAAAGCTAAAGGTGTGCCACTTCTTTCTTCCTCTAAAACTCAAGGTTCCTCTAAAAGTCAAGGTGTTGACCTTTCTACCAACCCACTACCCTTTGCTGTTTATGCCAATATGTCAGGCTTTGGCTGTCCTAGACATTGACCCCCCGGCAGTTTAGGCCAGTGACTGTTGCATCCTGCAAGAATGCTACAAACAGGGCAGCAAAACCTCAAACAAATAAAGTTTGCTGGTCGGATGGCCCACAGCCAGAAATATCCCCCAAGGATAGGGTGAGCTCCCAGAAGACCTTGCCTTAATCATTATAATGTATGGATTTCCTAGGGTTGTCATTGGTTTACCATTCTCCACCCCTTCATTCCATGCATGTGCCCCACCTAGAAATTTCTTTTTGATTGTACCCCTCATTGGCCCCCCTCCCCTCATCCCTCCTTCCCAATGCCCCCATTGGTTCCCGTGCTCCCACTCCGCCTCCTGGCCCTCAACCCACTGGGCCTGATGCTCTGCCCACCCCTTCTTCCCCATATATAATCCTATACCTGGGCCCTCCATTTTGTTTTCCGTCCCTGGATCCCTCCTGCGCCTGGATCCTAATAAACCTGTCGCTGGACCCCTACATGGAAGGCCCTCCTCTCCTCCTTGCTACCAGCTGTCACTCTGTCTCCTGCGTGTGTGAGTGAATGCACCCCGCTCCCCAGGAGTCTGTGTGTGCCGACTCCTTGCTTGGCTCCTTCATGCCGAAGCGGCTTCCCCTGGCCAGGGACCCTTCTAGAAGGCTGCAGCCCTCACCACCGCTCCCCGCCGCGGCAAGTGGCCAAGCACTGGCTGTGTGTAGCCCCCTCCTACCCTCACTGGCACACAGGGAAGGCCTAAGATGAGCTGTCAGAAAAGAATGCTTAATTATTTGCTGCCTGTCTCCTGCACAAAGTTCTGCACAAAAGCCATGGGATTTTATTCTCCTTTCTGGAGGGAAAAAGATGAGGGTGAACGAAGTACTTAGAAACCCTTTCTTTCCCAATGATGCTTTGTCTGTGCATATTATTTAGTCATTCACTGTGCACACTCACTGGGAGAAAAATAACAACAATAATTACAATAATAATAATACTTTAATGAAATACTGGAAAGAGAAACTAATTAATAAGTGTTACAGTACCCTTTCTGCATGTTTTCTAAATGGCAGAATCATTGTCTCTGTGCTGATGGTAGGTGAGTTCAGCCTCCCCTCAACATGTAACTACCATCAATTTTAGAATCTGTAAAGTATGAAGTATTCAGTAATTTTTCCTCTCTGTCTCTTTGTATGCATATCCTAATACATGCAGAGACTCCACAGCTCACATTTTTGTAAGAATACAAGCAAATATCCTGCCCCAAAAGTTAAACTGAACCACAGCTCAGCAGCAATCCTTTCAAAGGCTCTTCAATGGCCTGTTCTCTGACTTTGAACGCATCTTTGGCATTCAAGTCCTTGGAAGAGAGGCATTTACTAGTTTGGATCTGAGGCATTATCTGGTGTGTGCTCTGGATGTTTCAGGATCTGTGCGATCGCACATCACTGCACATATCATAAAATCAACATTGCTGTGCTTCTGTACTCACAGCACAACTCTGATCCAAACTCAGCTCCTTGTATTGACAGGAGGTTGGCTTTGGGGTGTCTCACCTACAATGATGCTCACAGTTTGCCCCATTTAGCCAAAGAAACACTGACTAAGACATCTACAGTTTAAGTCCTCTCTTTCTTGCTTAAATATGACATTTTATGACTGAGCAGGAATCTATCTGAATGTCTTTGTCTGAAATTTCCTCTCCCTCCACTGACATTCAGTGTGTTGCAATCCATGTGATTGTCTTTACCCTATCCAAGAAGGGACTGGGCTATAGCAACACTGCAAAAAAAATGTAATGAATTTTGAGAGAATTACTCTGAAAGTGGAGAAAAGAAGCTGAAGAGCGCTTCGAGATGTAAGCTATTACCTAAAAGCTCAGCTGTTATTTTTAATACTTCAGTAGTCATCATTGTTGATAATGATGGAAATGCTTGCCAGGCTTAGAAAAGGTCATCCTTTCTGCTGCAATACAATCTCTTTTTGAAGGCTGAAGTCTTTATCCCTCAACTGTGTGTTGAATAACTTGAGTTTGCTAAGGAAAAAAGACTAATCCAAGCCATTTGTTGATTTTGAGTCCAGGTAACCTCAACGGTTTTTAAACTTACCACCCAATTTAACCAAATGTGACAGAGGGCCAAAGATGTCCAAGACAGACATTTCCTGTGGGTTGCATGAAAGCAGGAAAGTGGATGGAAAAGACCTTGTTAATATTCCCAGCTGAGGGAAAGGGGACAGTGTAGGCATAACTGCTATTACACAGTACAAATTCCTCTTAGGTGCTCAGCCTTAAGCCATGAATCTGTAGAAAACCAGGTCTCACTGGATCTTGTCTTCAAACACTTCTTTGTTATTCTCTCTTGATAGCAAACCCAATAACCTCCTAAGTAAAGATTTGAATTGTAGATGACAATATAGCCTGTGCTAGCATGTGAAATGAAATTTTGGTATTATTCATATCTCACCAAGCCTACAGGGTGTGGTATGGCTTTACCCGAGAGCTGCCAGGTTTTCTTTGCGGTGGCACATCTGTTGCCCTGTTTTCCTGTGCAGTGGGAGAGGCACTTGGAAAACAGCTCATTAGTTTATCATTGTTATCTTCACCCTCTCTGACTGTCTCAGTCTCCAGCTTAACTCAGTCTCCATTTGCTTTGCTTCATCATCTCTACTTTTTAAGCTGCTTGGCACACAGTTTATGTGTTTGTCCTTTACCCAAGCAATGCCAGCTCCTCCCTATGACAAGTTCTTGGGCCTGTAAAGATGTTTGTGTGGATCCAACTGCTGAAGGAAGTTTTACATAACAAAATCATAAATTATTTCTAAAGCTCCTCTGGAAACTTGTTGCCAACAAAAAGATTGGGTTTTTTCTTCTTTAAGGAAATGGTATTCAAAGTCCAAACCTGTCCCTGTTAACTTCAGTTCATAAAGCATGAGACCTTTTAGTTCTGCATGCTGGGAACTGATTGTGAGGCAGCCAAACTCACTTACCTATGCCCTGTCTATTTCAGAGGTGACTAGAATTTGTTGAAATTAAACCTACAATAAAAAGGTTCAGCAAATATTAATTTGTACTTTTTGGGAAATTAGGTTGGATTTGCATCTCAGGCATTTTTTCATATCTAGTTATCATCTTTAAAATGTCACAGTCCTGAAGTTTGTAGACACAGCACTCTCTAAATGAACAGGGGAGAATTATTTCAGAGAGTAAATCAGAAATTCATACACGAGTAAGCCCTGTGTGTCTGGACCAAAAGGTCCAGTACAGTGTTCCCATGCTTCCAGTCAACCAGCTATAATTCCTGTGACTCCAGGGCTCCCCAATAAACTGCCTGCACATCCTTTAGGGATGGCCTGTGTTCACTGAAATTTTTGACCTGATAATTCAGAAGAGTGAGTTAATATGAGAAAATTGTGACCTACTCATGGAAAATTTCCAGGTGAGAGGGAGGGGCCACAAAACTGATGGGATCCATTTCTCAGTGTCACTGAAAGGGATTCACCTGGCTTTGCTCTCAAGCCTTCCTTTGTAAATCATGTCCCTCACAACCCTAAGAAGCCTCATCTGCCAAACAAGTTGAGTGGCGGCAGCAGCAGCACTGTGGCAGCTTTGGTTCCTTCAGTTTCAACCCTAAAACAGAAGAGCCAAATGGCACTAAATATCTTTTAGGCGACTTTTCGGCAACTGCAGATCAGTGAGGGAAGGGTTTCCCAGCGAGCCACAGGCAGCTCGTGTGGCCACCAGTGATTTATTCCCTTCCCACTGCTATCGACCGCACGAAACACCCACTGCTTCTTTGAGATGCGGCAATGCAGCCATTGCGGCCCATAAAATATTGATGCGAATTAATGTTTAAAAAAAACACCCAAAACAACCGAAACTGAAGTTCCTGTAATTCCAGCTGGGCCATAAAGCTGGGTTTCCGTGCGATGCTGGCCACGGGCTCTTGCAATCCGGACGCGCGGCACTAGATGGCAAAGCGGCGCCAGGTTTGGCAGCGCAGCCCGGGCTGCGGCTCCCGCCTCCCCCAGCCCCGGCAGCGGGNCGCATCCCTGCCCTGCCCTTCCGCGTGCCCTGCCTCCCTCCAAACCACGGCGAACCGCAGAGATCGCGCCCTAGAGATGGGATGCAGCTCATAAACACCGTAGGTGAGGGGGCTGTAAGGATGTAGACGTGGCTGGTTTTCTTATTGCTCTTGCTGGCATTAGTGGCTTGCGCTGCAGTTGCCCTCAGGAGCTCGAGATCCCGTGCAAGACAAGCAGTCCTCGCTCCAGCAGAGATTACACAGCAACTGAGTGGCAAAACTGGTCTCGTCTCCTTATTGAACAAAAAGAGATTTACATTTAATAGTCCCAAGTGGAAACACCTCTCCTTTCAATCTCATGTCCGTCTATGCTTGAGGTGTTTTACTGTGTGAGGGAAGCTACTACCTATGCACTTAAGGTGTGAAGTATTTTTTATTAGGAGTCTGTTCTCCCTTTTCCCTTGTGTGCACATAATACCTGTTTATACTAAAAAGAGTTACAGAGGGAAAAGTGGAATCTTCAGGATCCAGTTTTGCATCAAATAACCAAAACCTTTTAGGTCTAAGTTAAAAAAAAATATCTCTGGGCAGGCCGGTAAGTCCCTCTCTATTTTTTTGCAAGGGAGTGTCATGGTTTAACCATTCTTTTAACAGGGAGTTAAGGTTATGGTCATGTCAATAAACTCATCCTCCCAATTGCAACACTACAAATTATGCCATTTTAAGGGTAACCTCTGTTGTCCCACCATGTCTAACCATTGGACTCCAAAGATCAGTTTGAGATTGCAACCTTTACCGTTTCACCAGATGGGGATATCCAAACTTCTCTGCCCTTTCAATGCCTGTGAACACAGGATGGATGGCAGGAGTGCTCCTCCTCTCCCCTGCAGCTGCAGGAGAGTGTATAAGGCTCTGGATGCTAATGGTCATGATGTCACCCTGTTGGAGGTGTCTTATGCATGGTCCCCTTCTCGGGAGCAGCTGAGCCCATGTTGCTGAAGCATGATGTTCAAAACAGATCTTTCTGTCAGAAAGCTTTGAGCTGTGTCCCTCCCTTTAACTTTTCTTTCCAACCTTGCAACATTCAGTCCTTCCCCCTCTCCCTTGCCTTCTATGAGCTGCTGGTGACAGTCCCAAAATGAGCTGTTCCTACCTAGTTCCTACCTAGTGCCCTACCAAGTTCCAAACTCTGCACTTGGGGATAAAAGGGCAGCAGTGAGTCTAAGCGGGCAGTCTAAGCACACACACACACTGACGGAAGGGTATTTGCTCTTCAGGGTTGAAAGAAGTCAAGATACTTGCCAAATCCAGATTATTTCTACCTTCAGGACAGGACAAGACTAACATGAAAAAAATCCTGCTTTCTGCTGGTGTGGCCTTTTAGTAAGATGTATCATGCTCGTCCTTGGCTATTTAAATAACACTATCTCACTGTCTATAAACCAACTTACATTATGAATGAAAAAAATGCTATGGATCGTGAAGCAAGTGGGAATGGATAATCAATTTTTATCACTAATATTGTGGGTATGACCAATAACTCTGAATGAGTTATGGAAGCCTTTGCTTTAAGCAGATGCGTCTCCTTTCAAAGCAGTCTCTTTTAGCACAGCCTTAATAGCAGAAAGAGTTGATTTAAACATATTAAAACTAAACAAACATGTACTTTCATCGTCCATCATATTTCTTCTTAAAATGTAGGAATATGAAATTCTCAGAGGTGGGTTGGCTGTGGGAGGCACAACAACAATGGATTACAAAAGCTTTCAGCTTTACAAACATGGGTTCAAATCAAGCTTAAGTAAGTGACAGGCAAAATGGGGCTATTGATTTCCTTCTAGTCCCATTTGGCTACAGCAAAAACTGGGCACAACAGTGTCTTAACACTTAAAGAAACACACCAGTCAAAAGATAAAGCTTCTGTGGGAGAACATTTGTGGTGTTATTTATAGCAATTGATATTACTGGACCACTTGAGATTACTAGAGCTGAAAGACATCAGAGAGTAAATTCACATCCCCCCATTTTGGGAGCTGTGCTTGCTTTCTAAGTTTGGGTGTGCTTTCTGCCAGACCTGTGCCCCAAATCTCTTTTCCAGTTATACATGGTAGAGCAGACATGATCCATGTGTTCAGGGGTCAGGCTGGGAAACGTTTTCCTTGCAACAGGCCTGTCAAAGAAAGAGATTCACACCAAGTCAAAAATCCTCTGATGGCCAGGAACCAACCTGCCAGGCAAGTGACAAAGTCTGCTGATTTTCCCTTCTGCCCATGCACTCATCCTACAAGAAAGCCCCAACAGGTCCTTGAAGCAAATTCAAGGACCAAGGGTGTCTCTCCTTGCAGGTGACAGCAGATAAGGAGCCAGGCCTTGCCTTGACTGAGAGGTGTCACGAGCAGAGCTGTAAATGGGGTGGACTCACACCTCCATCATGAACTTGCAAGATCAGACCTTAGGGATCCTACTTCAAAAGCTCCCAGAAGGCACCATCAGGACTTGGTTTTTAAACACCTCAGTGCTCTTTGGATGTGTAAGTCAGGTCCAAGAGGCTCAGGAGTGACCACAGGAAGCTCTGTGTAAAGCCTGGCCTGCACTCCGATTAACACCCGCATGTCTGGCCCAAGGGGACTGGCTCAGGACCACTGAAGGAGCCAGGGCTAAAATGCAAGAGTTTCTTGCTCCTATATTGCTCTTCTACCTTTCTGAATCTGGTGCACCTCTCTGCTGTTTAAAGACACAGCAGGGCTCAGTGGAAGGTTGTGTGGCTGCCCTCTCCATTTCCTTACATCAGGGGATTTGTGTCAGAAGTTCAGCATTGCCAAATGTAATTTTGAATGATTTTGTAGTTCTAGGTCAATAAACTGCTTACCATCATAGGGGAACTGAACCATGAATTACTCCAGTTGCTACAGTGCATCTTTTTTTTAGCCATGTACATAGAATGTGCAGTTCAGGATGATTCTCAACAGCCCTACATTTTCTGATTCACATTTTTAATTAAACATAATTTTCTTTCTTTGTTTCTAAATGGGCATGCTGTGTCGTTGTATCTCAAGGACCACCAAGACTAGAATATCTCAAGACCTCATAGCTGCAAAGCTCCCCTCCTGCTGCAGAGAAGAAAATAGCAGAGAATAGTGGAATAGTAGGGCAAAGAGCAAGAAGGTTCACTGTGTGCTTTTCTTTTTTTCTTAATTAAATTACAGGGGTAAATATTATATTAATTCAAAGTCTCTTTGTAGTGATCTCTCTTCAACATTATCTGAAGATTATGTTCATTCCTTACTTAGTGAGGGTCCACTTCATAGGAGGAATGGAGTGAAACCCCCCCAACCCTGGGAGAACCAGGATGAAGATAAAATATTTGCTGGTGGTACTGTCTCCAGTATAGTAGGGAGTGTGTGGTATGTACCTTCTCACACATGTAAGAAGGGTGAATTCATAATCTTCTGGAAATTACCTTAAAACACATGCAATATTATGTTTTATACTCATATATCATTTCCTTGATGCTGCGGAAGACAAATACCTAGTGATGGCAAAGATCCCTTTTGGCGCCCTAGATTGCTGAACGCTGTATGTTTCTCCTCTCAACCCACCATTGACGTCAGTTTGAGGCAAGGAACACATTTTATACTTTTTTCCCGACTTTCCCAGGTGCGACCCAGGCACAATGACTATGATTTACTTTCCAGTGGTGTCCTTTCCCTTGGAAGCTCAGGAGCAGCCAGCTTTTGTTGTGAATCCCACTCAGCCCTTCACCCCACAGCAGGGACGGGAAGTGTGGCAGCTCGTCTGCCCACTCCCATTCCTTCCTGCCGGCACCACGTCATATATCCCTCACAATCCTGGCCATAGCTTTCAGAAACATCCAATAAATCAACAGTTAAAAGGGAAGAGTAGACATGGGGAGCAGGTGCTTATTATGTGTGCATCTCTGGAGAAGAATAACCCACAGTGTATTTCCATGCCCATTTGAAATGGAATACGACCATGACCCTGCAAGTGGCTCTGCTTGAATTGTTCCTGGCATGATGTTTTACTCCTAATATTTTCATTGTCTGCCTCCATCAGTTTTACCTCCCACTGTAGCATTAATTTTGTATGTGAATATGGAGGCTGTGCTTTAAATAATACAGCATATGCTTTTTATTTGCCATGTAGAATAATTTTTTTTTGGCTGATTTATGTTCCACCTGGACAAAATTATTTTTTATGATGGGTTTATTTCATTTGTTCCCACATCCCCAAATGGGGGGGGGGGGGGGGGAAGAGAAATCTTGTAAACCACCGATAATGATGGACACAAAAATCTGCTTTGAAATACAAATTTACTGCAAAAACAGATTCTCTCCAGCCATGTAAATGAAAAAATGCTGTCGTAATAATTTTAAGGCTGCAAATGCATGTTACTACTGGAGAGAGTAATCTTCAGGCTCTTGTGTCATCCCTTACACAATGCTGGGAGTACAGAGAAATTCACTGACAGCTATAAGCTATTCCAGTAGAACAAAATTACACATATGGCTACAGCATGGATTTAATTTAGCTCTTTTCAGAACTTCATCAAAGACAGGACAAAACCCTGTGGTCTTTCGGTTTACGGATTTGCCCCAGAACTTCATTGGCTAAGCTGCCAAATCTACCTTATTTCCAGTTTTCACAAGGACTGCAGAAAAATATGTTACTTGCCATTGAAATTAATTTCAAACAGCTGATTCGAGTTTCAATTAAAAAATAATATATGATGTACCTTGTGTTTTACAACCCTGAAAAAGACCGGCAGTATTTTTATGTTCATCTATCACCTACAGAAATATGCACTATGAATAGATCTATTTAAAAAAAAAAAAAAAAGCTACATGCAGTCCTTAGCACAACTTTGTTCTGATTTTCACTTCCAGCTTTTGGTGCTTTTTGTAGAGCAACTAAATATTAATCATACAAATTCATAATGTTCGGGAAGCTCTGGTACTATTTTTGGTTGTAATAGTCGTCTTTAACCATACAGCATCCTCCAGCCAAAACCACACTATAATAGGAGTGCTTATAATAAGGACACATAACGCCTCCATGTCAGCCCTGAACAACAGAGACAGGAAAAGTAGGATATTCTTTCAGAGCAGCTTCTCTTTTAATACTGAATGTAAAATGAAGAGACAGGACTTTCACAGGAAAATTCTGCTGCTTCTAGTCCCACCCTTTAAGTCCCCATCAGATGGCAGAAATCCAAGCTGATTATCTTCCCCCTTGGCATCTTCTAGCAGCAAGCAGAAGATTTGTTCCTATGCAGGCCCCCTCCTTCCCACACAGAGCTCTCCTCCAGCTCCTCGTCCTGCCCCTCGTCCTGCCATGTCCCCAGTTCTTGCTCCATCAGCCAGCATGGAAAGCTTCAGTGACGGTGGCCACCTTTGTTCTGCTCCTTCTCTTTCTGAGCACTGGGAAGTGAAGTATTCATCCAGCAAGCCAGGCACTGAAAATCAGTGACAGGTTTACAACAAGGAGTTACAATTTATAGGATTGTATGAACGCGTACTGTATTTGTTTCACCACCTGGACAGCTCTGGGCCTCTCAAACAAAACCAGAGCTCCCGTTTTTCCGCCAGCTCGGCGGGATGAGGGGGCAGCTCCTGCGGGAGCCGCCAGCCTGCGGACGGGAAGGGGCGGCAGTCCCGGAAAAGTGCAGTAGATGGAGCCGGAGAGGCGCGGCAGAGCCCGCGCGTCACCTGAGGATACCTGCGAGATTTCCCCCTCAGCTAAAGCGGGTTAGAAAATGTGCAATTTAGATTTATCAGTTCAGGAGGGAGATTCAGATAAAAACAGTTGAGCTGGGGAGATTATTAAATGCAGAACCCCATGCTGAGACGATGCTCACCTTACTACACGTGCTGGTGAAGGGGAAATAGGGCATCGGTACCCGCTCGGTGGCACCCAGGCGGTCACACGGGAGCAAGGTGACGGAAGGAGAGGGGAAAAGTCGCGGACAGAGACCTTCCTTCACCCAGGAACGTCTTCTGGGAGCTTGAGATGGCACCCTTGGGATGGGGACGGCAGAATCAGCAGGAATGGTGCGGGTTTGGGTCCGAGTGGGAAGCACAGATCAGTATTTCCTGGTGTCAGCCCCTGCATATCAACCCGGTAATGTCACAGAAAGGTGGTCTCGTGTATTTAATTTTATCAGGCGGAAGAACTCTGATATATGCTGCGCTCAGTTCAGCGCTCCCGTGCAGATTTAGTCGGCGCTTTAGCATGCGTGCTGCCTCGCTGACAGAGATTAAAGGCTCTCCTCAGAGCCCCAGGTATTACGCTCAAATGTATAAATCAGGGCTTAATATATAATATTTGTCCATAAAAATACATCACGGTGGCATTCGTTTGACTATCTGCATATTAAATACCATTACAGAAAAGTCCTTAGCTTATTGAGGATTACTTTGCTACACCAGTAAAGTCTCCTGCCATCCTAAATAGGTTTCTCTCCTGCTACAGGGTGGACGAGAGGCAAAGAGGAAGGGGCAGATTTTGCTAACACTGTTCGTGACCTCACGCATGCCCCAGCTGTGCAGAGCCGTGCCAGGAACACGCTCCCAAGCCAGCCCTGGTCTCTGGCTCGCCAGCACTGGCTGGGCAGGGCAGGGATCACAGTGGAGATGACACCGCAAGCCCCTAAAGGAGAAAATTGCATGATGTATCGCCGCTCACAAGCACCCACCAGAGAGCTGTTTAGAGTGAGATTACAGTCTCAGAGGAGACTCTCATGCCTCTTGGTCACAGGGTTACTACGATGATGCAGTTGTAACTTGTATGCGGGAGGTAGGAGGGATTTAAGCAATGGCCAGAAAGAAAAGCTGGATCAAACCTCCACAAGCCCTGCTCAGATTAACCCAGATTCCTGAGTTCCCAGCTTTGAGGGACTTGAAATCAGCCAAATTGCTTCCCTTCCCTTGAATAGAAGACAAAAAATGTGAAGGAGATGGTAAAGTTTATACTTTAGCCACAAGTTTATGAGCAGCATTTTAGAAAGAACAGAAACAAATCTCCCCAAAAAAGGAGTTCGTGCAGTACAGAGGTCTCGATCCTGCTCATGCCAATCCCATAATAGCACAGCTATACGGATTCCTCTGCATTTGCTGCTGACTTACACAGACGCAAGGGAGAAAAAAATCAGACCCAGTTGCAATCTTTTCCCCTTCATCCTCTTCATATTCAAGCTCTTTTTTTTTTTTCCTTCTAAATTCCTATTATTAACACAGGAGAAAAAAAAAAATCCCTGGGATCCCTGGTGCATCCTTGGAGTGGCTGCAGCCTCATCATGGATGACTAGACAACCGCCACTGTGCCACATAATGAGGAGCACACATGCTGCACCGGGAGATACTAATGAGGGAGCTACAGCCCCCTTAGCCCTCTCCAGTAAATCCGTGTCTGCAAGCCATGTTTTATTTATCAGGCTTATTATGGCAGCACTAAGGAGCCATTTGAAAAGGGCCGCTGCTGTCCTGGGCACTGCACACTGCAGTGCCTGCTCAGACCAGCTTCCAGGGAAGATGGATGAGGCTGGCAGGAGATGGGGGAGAGGGATGCTATGCACACGCCGTACAAACAATCCGTGGCAGCATTTATCCCACTGGCTCCTTTAAGGAGGAATTCAGGCTGCTTCGACCTTACAGAGCTAGCTAGCTGATCCCAGGCCTTGGAAATACACAGTAAGTGGCAAACAGATTGAAGCAGTGCATGTAATGATTTCCAGGAAAGCTGCGGAAGCAAGGACTTGACAGGCCTGGAGAGACCTGGGTGCAAACTGCAGCCGGGCTACTCAGAGGGGCTTCACAGGAGCTCAGCTGCCTGAGACAGCCACCTACCTGTGCCCAGCACTGCTCCCTGATCCCACTGCCAGCAGAGCTCCCACTGGATCCCACACTTTTCACCATGCACATGAAGCACTGCTGCTCTGCTCCTGGCAGTGTGCGGCCTCGTGCAGATTTGTGCGTGTGCCAGAGGGAAAGGGGATTTACCATCACCACTGCCTTCTCCAAACATCCTCCTGACCCCTCTGCACATCCTCACAGAGGTTTCTGCGCACTTCGGAGAATCACTCCACTTGCAGAGGATCAACAGAAAGAGGAGTAAAGGGCAGCTAAGTGAAACATAGGAGAGAGATGAGTAAATCTTTGCAAAACTTACACTGCAGGTCTCAGCAGGGCTCAGACAAATTGGTCTGCATTCCTTTAATATATTAGATTTCTACTTACCCTGTTCATTAGCACGTTAAGCTACAAGGGCTGATTATATGAACCTCATGGAGAGGCATCAATTAAGATGATAAATTTACATACATTCCTTCTGGATGAGAAATGACGGGTTTCCTCGGTTCACTGTTCGGTACAACTGGACTCGCTTTCAGAAGGAGAAAGAAGTGTTAAATGCGTGCATCTGTACTGCCTCCCAAAATGATGGGAGCAGTTCACAAGTTTGAGCAAAAATGTATGTCAAATAGGAATAGAAGGAAACAACTCGCAGTTTCCAAGGCTGAACTCTAATCTGCCATGTCACATTGACAACAGATTATGAGAGGAAGTGAAATTCCCAAAAGATGTTGCCCTTACAAGGCTGGCCCAAATGGTGTTCCCAGCCTGCAGAATGCAACACTAAATATTTGCACATATTTATCACTTCTTGCCCACACAAGATCTCATCTTATTTTGCAAACACTGTGCAGCAGAACAACTTCTTAGCCACCAAAGTGTAGCCATTTCTGGTCTGAAGCGTGCCAGTGGCACCTCTTTCGTGCCAGCACGTGTCTTGGGAAAACTGTGAACAAAGACGGTTTGTTATCCTGTTGCCACTGAACAGAGAAATTAGATAGGCCTCGCAAATGGTATGAAAACCCACGCAAGTTGACAGAATCATCTGTCTTTGCTTGAAAAACACTGCACAGCTGCTAATGTTGCCAGAGGAGACAGGCCAGTAGCAGCTCTGTTCCTACAGCTAACCTTTGTAGCACTAACCTCAGTGTTCCTGGGGCTAAAGACTGGTTTACAGCTAAGTCAAACATTTAATGCCATTAACAGCTCTGTAAAGGAACAGCTAAATAGTAACAGCGATAGTTCATCCCTGGTCTTCTTCAGGAAGAAGAAAGAAAGAAAGAAGGCTCTTTTCCAGAAATGGCTGAACACCACCAGCCCTCATTCATTTCAGTGAAAATTAAACGTTTTTAGCTAACATAGTAACTTTTATATGATTCCTGCTTTCCTGAATAGCGGAACCAAGTTTCTTTGAGCAGAAAGCTGTTTTCATCCCCACACTGCTGGGCTTGTACATCAGGAGTGCTCCATCCAGCTGAGGCGCTGGATAAAGCCTACTGTTGCATGTTTTCATGTTAGTCTCCTTATCCAGGACTGTGCTGGGCAAAGGTACACGTTTACATCTTCTTGGACTGCCAGATAGTGAACATGCAACCCTGCTCACTGCTCAGGGCACGATAAGGGGTTTCCAGCTGGTTCCGCTTCCAGGCTCTGCACAGCCACGATAATCAGATCATTCTGAAGAGGACACATTTCAAACAAATGCCACTTGCATATACAAGTTTTTTGCCTTAAATGGGATCACCTTTTCTTAAGAGGAGTGGAAAAAGTGCCATCTCTTTTTCTCTCGTGTACAGCCATGTCAACTACGTAACACTGGAGTAAGGAATACGTGCTCCTTTATTTTGTTCTAACCAAAGAGCAATCAAACCTACCCAGGCTTGTGTTCATGATACACATTATGTGTACCAGGGACATTTACGCTGCATATCAAATTTGATCAGAAAATAAGAAAATAAAAAAAAAATTAAAAAGCCAATTGCCTTGTGCTGCTAAGTTTGACTTGAGTATGACCTGTCTCAGCCTAACGGGTGAAGCACATGCCTCACTAAAATAAGGAAACATTTAAAGCCAGGCTGGAAGCAGAACGTGTGGCTATACCTTTTGGGAACAAATTAAGATAGGTGTGGATGAAAATTATTTAATGCCCAGGCCATAATTTATATAATATCATCATACTGAAGTCTCAGGTACTTCCCCCCATTGCTGCTCCAAGCTGGGTTGTTTTTGTCAACTTTCTCCTCCCCAGCCAGTATGTTGTAACCACAGCTAAAGACTTCAGTTTTCATTTGTTCAAATGTTTAATTGTTTTAATTTGGAAAGTTGGACAATAAACCAATTCCCCTTGTTTCTAAAGATTTATTGCTTTTTCCTATTTATTGAATGTTCAGTGCAGTCTGTATTTCAATTAAAGGCAGCAAAACTGTTAATGGTCTATTAATGACACACTGCATCTATATAAAGACGCAAATACAAGTCGTGGCCAATTTTCTGGCCTGGTGAGATTATTTCTTTTTTTCCCCGTAGTGAATTATCTGCTAACAGCTCATAATTTCATACCAGCCCGTATCTCTGGCTACGGCTTAGCCACAAGTATCTGCAGCGCACGAGCTGCCCGCGCTCCCATCCCTCACACAGACGGTTTGTCACCCAGGGAACCGGCCCCTTGCTTTCGGGCCCGGGCCTGGCGGCAGCCGGGGACCGCAGAGGCTGTGCGGAGCAGGGCGGGAGGCCGAGCCGCCGCTACGAGCAGGGTGGTGAACCCCTCTCAGGCCGGACTACTCGCCTGTGCGCATCCCCAGCCCTCGGCGGCG
>WEIT01008586.1:114876-127026 GCA_013389985.1 Dryoscopus gambensis | reverse complement strand
TCTTTGCGATTTTTTTTTTTTTTTGAGACCTCTTAGCAGCCCTCCTCAATCACTCCCCCTGTGCCAGGAGCTCCTGAGGAGGGCGGATTAGGAGCTGTACCCCCTTCCACAGACCCAGCACTCCCTCCCGGGTCCTCTCCATCCAGTCAGCGACTCTATCCCAGATCTTCCAAATGCTGCAGAGTCATGGTACCCCAGAGAGGCCGAGCCAGACTCCCTCGACCCCGCTGCTTGCTAGACGCCCCCTCCCCTTTGTCCGGGAGGGAGTCCCGAGGGTCAGCGGCTCAACCAGGCCGGCGCAAGCCCGCATATTCCCAAAGGGCCTCTGCACAGATGAAGTTTCAGCGAGGAGCATGCCTAGGCCCCCGCATCTTCCCTGGCAGAGTCCCTGCAGGCTACAGACAGGCGTTACACCCAGGCTCCCCTAAACCAGCAAACACAAGCAGATATATCCTGGGGGACAACCGAATTTTCCAAGGGGCAATACAGTTTATTTTCCAGTGCCCAGATGCCTGACAGATGCTAGGACTTGGGAGCACTTTGCAGAGCCACTGGCTGGAGGGAGACCAGTCATCACAGTCCCCAAAACCTTCCAGAGTGGGGTCTGTAGAAGTTGTTGCCTCCTGTTCCTTCGGTCCTGGTCTCCCTGGCCCCACTGTGCCACTCTCTGGCAGGAATCTCACGGACCATTTCAGATGGGTGCAGTTGGGAGTTTGGTTTTGCCTGAAGTCGCTCTCAAATTTAGAGATAACTTGTCAGGGATTTTCTTCAGCTCCTTGTAATTCAGTGCTCTCCTCATCCTTAGTGGTTTGGGCTGGGTCTGGGGTGTATTTCCTTGCTCTCAGGCACACAGTCAAATAGTTCATGAAGCTGATACGAGGCTTTTGCTGGACAGTAATGCCTGGATTCTGGTTCAATGTCTGTTCAGCTGCTTTTCCCAAATACTTCTGGAGCGGTGTTTCGGTTGCTTTCCCTTGGCTGTGCTCCTCAGCAATCTGATCCGGCTCGTCCTGTCCGCTCGCCCTTCTCTGAGCACATCTGCCGGGCGAGCACCGTTCTGGGGATGTCCCCTGCTGCAGGGACGGGCGGAGCCCCCACCCCGGGCGCAGTGAGGGGGTGGCGGGGGGTGCGTCCCGCTCTGCGCTCACTGCAGGTCGCCACAGGAAATCCGACGACCGGGAGGGAAAGCTGGAAAAGAGGTGGTAAAGAGCGCGTAGAGGGCAGCAGTGGGGATAAGATTTCCTTTCCCTGACAGGGCTGGGGCCACTCCTCCTCTGCAAAATAATAATAATGATAATCCCAAACCCCCAAAATAATCACCCCCCCTAGCAAGCCAGTAGAGCTGTTCCTTTTGGCTTATGCACCCTGAGCTGGTTTGTGTATTTTCTGCGCATCTGTAGTGAAAAATTAATTAACATGTGGTTATTATTTTCTCTCCTGAGTAACTTTCCCTTGCCCTCCTCCAGGCCTCTCATCAGAACAGGCCTAATCAGATTTGGGTGGCTTGAGAGCGGGGACTGTGCACTGAGAAGGGGGCATCTGCCTTAGGTGGTGGTCAGAGCAGATGGTGGTCTTCTCAAAGAATGCACTGGGAATAGGAACAGCAGTGCGGACGCATGTCTGGCACAGAGACTGTTCACATTTCTTTTTCCCAGATGAACATCCCAAAGATGCTGGACATTTAACACATACAATTAAAAAAGCCCTATGCAGATAAATACAGGCGGTTTAGCAGTGTAGGACATTGTTGCCTGACAGCCCTATTCACACACGGGCTGGACGCTGCATCCTTTAGGTCAGGGTGTTGAAAAAAAATATATTTAGGCTGTAGTGAAGAGCAGGAGGAGGGTATCTTTGTGTGCTACTGCAGCACAGACAATGGATACAGCCCGAAGTGCCCAGATCTGCCCTTCTTTCCCATGGCTGACACAGGTTCAGGTGTGAACCCCCTCGTTATCCGTGGGCTGGACCGAATCCTGGCACCGGATGGGCAGCACTCATCCTTCTCCCTAGCTTTGCTAAGAACTGTGGGAGAATTTGCCCATGACAAGGTGCTAAGATGCAGTTCATTATAATCTCATGTCCCTCTTGTCCTAAGCATTTAGCATCATTTAGACAGTCTTTCCCAGACAAACGTGGAGCGAGATGGAGCCACAGTGCAGGGAAATGGACAGCGCTCGGTGACAACCGGCGGAGCAGATGGCTGTGGCCGGAGCAGCGGGTGTGCAGGGGAGGGTTCTCCTCAGACTTCGACTCGGGCGTTAGCTGCTCTCTAAATCGATGCTGTACTTGGCCGTGTGTGGTGGGAGCTTGTCACAACTCCGGCGTGGCGGCCAGGACAGATTCGTGCTGGCAGGCCGTGATGCAGGCTGGGGGGCTGCGGGATGAGCAGGGGAAGCCTGCCGTCAGCCCGGCCCTTCGGGGGCTGCGCGGAGCCGTGGGGACCAGGCAGGCTCTGCAGCACTGCCCACGTTTGATTCTGCTTTGCTGCTCTCTCCCCGTCCCCCGCAGCGCTGACATGAGGCTCTGGGGCTCTGTAGGCATCGCTAACAGGATGAGGGCACTGCTCGAGTGGGTTGCTGCTGTTGTACAGGTACAGCTCACCTGTGCCGGCTCCCCCGGAGCCAGATGTTCAGAATTATTTCACGATTGCGCCTGGTGAAACTCACCCGAGGAATGGTGCTGGGGTGGGGGGAGCACTGGAAATATAATTGGTGAGTCTAAAATGCAAAATGGATGGAGGCTTTCGCTGACAGCAGGAAAACTACCCCACGGGACAGCAGATAAATCTCACAGTACAGCCTATCCCTAAATTCGTTTTAGCTCCAGAGACAGGGAGTGTTGTGCTGTGAAAGCTGCGGTGCCAGGCCGTGGGACAGCACAGCACAGTGGCAGAATGCCGGAGCTGAGGAGCCGGGCATGTCAGAAAGATGCTGCTCCAACAGCTAATAGAGGCTACATTTTTCCTGATACAAGTACCCTTCAATGCCCATATTCAGTGCCCCAAAAAGCTGCACATCTATAACCTCTGAGAACATCAGTCAACAGAAGGTTTTCACGGCGTGAATAACCACTCAGACTTTCTGGGGACTTCAAGTGATAAAAAAAATAAATCAAGACCATTCAGAAGAGCCTTAGACAAGGCAGATGGGCCTGAGGGTATTATCTGAGAAATTGTCTATTACTCCCGTTGCACCAGCCTTACTTAGAGCACGCAGAGCTTTCACCTGCGGAGACATCCCACCCTGAGTACACGGGGCAGCACCAGCTTTTCCAAGGAGTGGAACTGATGGCAGGTTTACATTTAAATGTGCCCTTAGGAGACTGGAACAATTCTGGCCTGGGTGCATGGTCCCATTCAACCCTATCTAAAGAAAATCTCCCACATTAGCATCCCCTCCAGATTCCGTTCCAAGTTTGCACAAAGTCAGTCACAGATTTTACATTTGAAGCTGCTCGTGGAAAGAGTCAGAGAGAGCAGTGACACCCAATCCCCTGGGCCCAAGAGCTGGCTGAGGCTCACCAGGCAGTAGCTGAAGCCTTGGTAAGGGGAACTTAAAGAGCTCTGATGATCCGCAGTTATGCAGACTGGCAGATGAAGTTCCTCACTGAGCTGGGAGCTGGAGATCTGGCAGCAAAGCCCACTTCCAGCTCCTGCTCACTCCCACCCCTTCAGGACAGCCTGCTGAAGCCGCTTCTGAGGATATGGGGGAAACCAGCATCTCATTCAGTCCTTGCTTTATTTCTGCCAAGCCTACGACCCTGATTAAAGGCAGTCCTACTGTGGTCATTAGTACCATGTACCAGCTCCAGAGATCCCACCATCCCAGCCTCCCTCATCCTTGGGTGCTGGCTTCAGTCACCAGCACTCGTGAGACCTGGAGCCCCATCAGCAAAGGTTCCAGCTCCCAATACATGTCTGACCAAACAGTTTCTGCAAAAATAACTCTGCCATCTACACTGCACAGCATACATGATTCCAGAAACAGGCATGGCATTGCTGATCCGAGAGGAGAAGTATTTTTCGGATAACATTTATCTGAAAGTTATCTCTTTCATCCACAATTGTTTTCATATTTGTAGTTCTCAAAGGGTGTCACTCTGAGGAAGGTCCAAAAGCAAACAACCAAAGCACAGCTCTTGGTTAATGAGGCTGAAATGGAAAGAACCCCAGGTCCAGCAAGGGGCTGTTGTTCCCACTCTCCAGGTTGTGTCCCACCTTTGCCCAGGAAGAGAGTCCAAGCACTCCGGGCCGAGTTAATGAGGAGCAGAGAGGCCTGGCTGTAAGGACAGTACATGGCTGTTCTCAGCTCTCCTCGTAGGCCGTGGCTCAGAGGGGCTTGCTCTGACCACGGGCAGAAGGGGGAATTCGGTCACTGTCTGAAGTCTGCAGCAGAGCCCAGAGAGGTAGCCACAGTCCTTTCAGTGAGAACTTTCTCAGGACCATTCTCAGCAATAATCTCCTGCTGATACAACTTGTTCAGTTTTGGTTTTACCATTATGTTAGGCTTGATATGAGCAGTCTGTGAACTTATGCTGTGGACAGGCAAATGGCAGGGAAAGCCCAGGCGTGTGGAGGAGAATTGGTGGAGTGTCCACCCACCCGTCCTGGCCAGCATGGATCCTCTGGCATTGCCATGACAGAGGGATGCATATTTATATTTCTTTCTTTAGTGCAAATTATTAATTACCTTTCCCTGATCCCATATCAACTATGCCCACCTCTAAAGAATCACATTGAGAATGGGCCAGAGCTACCCCTGAGCTTCAGAGTCTGGTTTAATTAGCTGATTGTAGCAAGGGCAGGTACCTGTTGGCCAAAATCATTGTCTTTGTTGGAAAGCTACCGACTTCCACTTTTACAGCTGGTGCCAAAGAATAGCAATTTATTTGAGGAGAAATAACTGCAGACAGTCTGTGCAGTGTGTGGGAGCAGAGAGCAGAGCAGAGGTTTGGCTAACAGTGTCCATGTCTGAGGTCAAGGCAGCAGCCTCTGGAAGTGGAGTGGAGGCTTGGTTGTGTCTCCCTGGCGCGGTGCAGGGCCCTTCACGGAGTGACAGCCAGGAAGACAATGCTGTGTGAGTGGTTTCTCTGTCCTTGCTCTGCTTTGGCTTGGCAGCCCCAGAGGATGTATTTCTCTTCCAACAGACGGGCAAAGGCAATGTTGGTGGCTCTGACGGATTTGCTCCTCATCAAGTGGGAGGCAGTGCCCTGGAAAAGATGGGGTCACTCAGTCTCTGTGGCTCAAATCTCGGCTTTCCAGTTGGTAGTGGGTTGCTTTTATGGGAGTCTCTGGGCTAAGAATCCAGATTCACCAGGCAACCCCGCCAAAAAGAGGAGACTGAAGTTTGGGACTCCTCTCCTGGCTTGCATTTGAAGAAGGGATCTCAAAGCAAATACCGAGTCATCCACTCATCCACACTGTGGTGACATCCAAAACCTTCTGGGTGTCGGTGCTGCATGTACCACCCACACTGGCTCCCAGGTGCTGCAGGGTGTTCCAGTTTGCAGTCTCTCAGCACTGGGACAAACAGCCACTCCAGGGAGGCTGGTCCCTTGGGGATGCTTTTGGGTTTGTCATTCCCATCCTCAGTTTGAACACTGGTCGTGTGGCTCCCAGCGCTGGGAGGAGGCTGGGAGGAGGCCTGCCTGCTCCCGCTCACCTGCGCCGGGCGTTTGGATCCGGCAGAAAGCCCTTGAGCTGGTGACAAAGGTCTGGATGTGGGCTGGAAAGTACAGTCCTGTCTCTTAGCAACTGGTTCCTACCTCCGAGCTCTCGGAGCCGTGTGTGGGACAGAGAGCATCAGTCACGCTCCCGCTGCCGCAGCAGCGACGCGCCGAGGAGGGGACGGGGGATCAGGCCGGCTCCAGCCACCGCCGAGGCGCTTAAAGAAGCTCAGGCATTTCTAGCACAAGCAGTCATCTGTGAGCCCAATCAAAGCTCCGGTTTAATTGCTTTCCTCGTGCCCTTCTCTGCCCGGCCAGCGGGCGCCGATTGGCTGCGGCAGCGGTGCCTGCCGGCACCCAGAGCCTGCTCCCCACCGCGCCAGGGTGGGGACGGCCGAGGGAGGAGGAAGAGTGAGGACACAGCCCGTGTATTTCTAGAAAAATTAGGTGTCCTCGGGTCCTCCCCTGAACTCCTCCGCAGGGCACCTGGGAATCCCCATCCTCTCACGGACATTTGCATGGCTGTTTTCCCTCTCAGGGCTGGTTCTGCTGTTTCACCCTCGTGTTTCCTCTCCCAGCCCAAAGCAGCTCCTCTCTGGTGAGCGTTTCTCAGGGGCTCCCTTGCCAAGCACTGTTTCATAAACATTTTCATGAATCCTCTGCTTTGTCCTCCTAATTAACCATCCAATTGGCCCCCAATGGAGCCTTCACCTCTCCTGTGAAGATCCTGCTTGCACAGATTATAACCTGTCAGCTGCCAATTTATTCCTCACACAGAGGGCAGGTTGTATTAATTGTCTGCCTTCCCTGCCCCGCTTGCTTCCCCCCCCCCTCCAACCCTTTCCTCTGCTCCCAAAAGCATCCCTGTCTGGAGACACAGACTCACAAAAGACCAGGGAGAGCCAGATGTGAGGCCACTCCATATGCCCCATGTGTCCAGCCTGCGGTGATGTGGCACTGAAACCAGATGTGATGGGATGAAGTGTCACACCTGGGAGAGGGATCTCTGTGGATGGATTACTATGACAGGTGTTTAAGACCATGCTTGACTTCTGCTCCCCCCACGTGTAGTCTCAGTTAAGAACTCAAAAAAATTCCACTTGGTCATCCCAGGTTAATGGGGAATCATTCCTGGGCTTATCTACAAGTCCGAGTTTGGCTTTTGGGAGGGTTGGGGCCCACCTAGAGTGATTATGATGGACATGAATCAGAATACAGAGCGGGTTTAATGTAATGCAAGGGGAGAACAAACAGATTTCCATCTGGCCCCTGTGGCCCCTGCCCTGACTCCCTGTCCAGGACCCTCCAGCCTTGCGGAGCCAGAGCCCAGGATAAACACAAGTGCCTGCTCTCACTGAGGGCACTGGACATCTGTTTTCCTGAGTTCCCATGTTGGGAAGGGGCATGATGGAGTCCAGCATGACCCTTATGGTTCCATAATGTCCCCATTTCTTGAACCCAGCATGGGCTCACGGGGAGCAGACGTGGTGGTGCTTGGCTGTGGCAATCGGTGTTTCCAGGAGTCAGGGCTGGGCTGTGCTGAAGCCACTGTGGTGTGGTGCAGCTCAATCTGCCGTGCCCTGACCTGGAGAGGAGGCTGGTTTGGAAGCGGAGGGTGTGCAGGCCTTTTACCCCGCTCCAACATCGGCTGAGCTGTCAGCATTTCCCTGGAGGCACATCATGCTGTTCCTGTGGGAGTCTCTGACAGTGGCCCACATACTGGGAACTGCCAGGGCACTGGGAGCTGGCACCGGGATGCCACACATCCAGGGCTCAGCCTCTCAGCCCTGCCTGACCTTGATTCACTGTAGCATCATTTGTAACTGATTTTACATAATTTTTCTTACCACTGACGAGCTGAACTGCTGCCGCTGCTCCGTATCTCCTCCTCCTCAGTTTCATTTTGACATCACCATGTTCTCACTGTAGGTGTGATGATGTCACCTGGCTGCCCTGATGGGTCTATTCCTAGGCATAGAGGGGTCACCTTGCTGTGACGGGTCACCTCATCACTTGTTACAGTGCCTTGGCCCCCTCTGACTCAAAGGATTTTGCTTTGGTGGTGATTTTTATTAGATTAGTGCTCGGTGCTGGGGAGATCGCTCACAGTGATACGTTACTTCAAGGAAGAGCCACCTCTAGACATGTTCTGAGTTTGTGTTACAGCTACGTATTGTCAGTATTCTTTAGATTCCTAGTTTTATATTTTTTTCAGGATGCTATGGAATATAAAAACTCTTCTGACTGTAAAGGCAGTTTACCATTTCCCCCCCTTTTTTTTCCATTCTGGTAGCATTCTCTCCCAAATCATCTAAACCATGATCCAAATGACATTAAGAAATTGCTTCCCACCTTTGCAAATATATTTAAAAAAACCCCTCAAACTCACATTTTAGAATCATAGAATCCTAGAAGGGTTCGGGTGGGAATGGACCTTAAAGATCATCTTGTTCCAACCCCCTGCCGTGGGCAGCGACACCTTCCACTAGACCAGGTTGTCCAAGCCCTGTCCAACCTGACCTTGAGCACTTCCAGGTACAGAGCATCCACAGTTCCTCTGTGCAAACCCCGCCTATTTCAAAATAGTAAGAAATACTGCAACATGATAATAATCCCCAAATAATGCTCATGATCTCTTCCCTATTGGCACCCACAGCGTGGCACCTCTCCCACACAGGTCCCACACACCTCAGAGAGGAGTGTGATGCTCACCAGCTGACTGGGAGTGGGAAGTCCACAGCCCCAGCGAGCAATTTCCCGGGAAGGTCAATCGGGTGCTCTGCTCATGAGGCTGCAGGAACCTTTCTTACCAAACCCGAGTGAAATAGTGCTCCAACAGCAGCTCGGGCTGCGCCATGGCACCCAGTATTTTGTTATCCCTGAAAGAGCTGGCTCCCCCTCGCTCCTGGCCAGCAGGTGCAGGGTCACATTTATTGGGGAGCACTGTGCTTGCCTTTGCCTGCCAGATCCAGCTGCTCCTGCAGCTTCCCCGCCGGCGCAGAGCCCGGTGCTGGCAGGGAGGCAGCTCTGCTCTCTTGCGCTGTGCAAAATGTCCTCTGCCCCCGGGCAGAGCAGGCATCCGAGGAGCCTCTAAGCAGGCATCAGAGCAAGAATCTCTTCCTGCTGGGCTTCTCCTCTGTCCTCCAGGCAGCCCTGGGTTGGGTGGCAGCCCTGGGATGGATGGCAGCCCCATCCCCAGCTGCCCACCAGACCCCGAGCACACCAACCTCCCCTTGGCATCCTGCACCTGAGCGCTCTCCACAGTTGGAGGCAGGGCCGCCATTTCCAGGCTCGCCCCTCCCGGGCTGCTGTGTTTTCATTCCCAGGCCTGGGAGCCAGGAGAGGAATAAGCCGAGGTCAGAGCAAAGGCCTGGACCCATCCCCATGGCTCAGCTGCGGTGGCTGAAAGAGCGGCTCGCTCTGAAGGGGCGCCTGTGCCCCATGAAAGACACACACCTCAGCTGTGTTTGCCAGCTAAAAATAAAGCACCCGGCTCCCCTCATGAGGAAGTATTTACTGTGGGAAAAAAAAAGTATTGTGTACAGTTCTGGGTAGAGAAACAATGTGAATGCCCCCAGTCCTGGCCTGAGTCAGCACAGAGTGTTGGGAAAATTATTTCTTCTTGTGCCTCAGTTTCCCTGGGAGAAATGAACCCTCTTGGGCCAGAGGGATGCTCAGCTGCTCAGCAGGGCTGGGGCTGTTTTCACTGCAGCGAGTAGAACTGGAGCTCTAAGTGCAGGATGGGGCTTCGTGTTTGCTTGGTGCAACAAGACACAACACGAAATGCTCAGCACAGGGAAACACCATCAGCATTTTAGCAACTGCTTTTCTCCCATTTTCAACCAGAAATGATCAGAAAAATTTCCTAGCAAAATATTTCCAGGAGAAAAAAAGAGCAAAATCTGTCAGTCAGAGCATTTCCCATCGTTTTCTTGTGGGTTCTTTTATTATGAGCAATACAGCTGATACTGTTTTCAGCCCAGTGTCTCCCCGGTGCCTATTCTAAGGCACACACTGTGCCCATGACATGAGGGGCAAGAGGAAGAGGGAAGTTCGAGGAATCTAGCTCCTCTTTCTCCTAGCAGCATTAGCAGAGGGAGCCTGCTGTGGTTTAACATATCCCCCGCAAAAGCTGCTTTCATCCTACACCTAAATACCATGAGGAGTGAACTTCCTAAAGCCCTGGAGAAGTCTAAATATAGAAGCCAATCAAGGGCTGCCTTCCCAGAGATGAGAAGTACCAAGAACTGTTTCTTGATCAGAAGTTGTAAGAGTCCATATTGAAATAAAACGTCTGTTTTGGGGCTGAAGCCTGTGCCGGAGGAGTAGTTGCAGAGGTGGGCTGTGTGCTGGTGGTGGCCACAGTGCCAGCACGGGTGGACACTGGGAGGCCACGGACTGCCCAGGGGGATGGACTTGAGGAATCATGGTGTTCAGAGGAAATTCTTCCTTGTGAGGGTGGCAAGGCACTGGCACAGGCTGCCCAGAGAACCCTGGAAGTGTTCCAGGCCGGGTTGGATGGGGCTGGAGGAATCTGGTCTAGTGGAAGGTGTCCCTGCCTATGGCAGAGGGATTGGAATGAGATGGTTTTCAAGGTCACTTCCAATCCAAACCTTTCCATGTGTCTGTGATCTCTGGAGCACTTGATGGGATGTCTCTGGCATCATGGCAGGATTACATCCCATCCTGTATGTCACAGTTTCTGATCCCACTAGGTCGTAATTGCTTTGTCCCGTGCACATGCACTCCCTGGTCCAGCTGAGCAGTTTTGTCAGAAGACCAAAAATTCTCTTAGAACAAAATACGACTTCTAGAAAATGAGAAAGGCACTTCAGAGATGAAAAGGTAGCAGAGTGTTCAGATAAAACCCAAACGCAACTTTTGCTCATCTCAAAAAAGCGATCCTCCTTTGTGCAGCCAAAGGAAGCACCCAGGGCTGGCAGAAAGGGCGAGGGATGGATGAGTGCCACAGGAATGGCACTGCTGCTGGCATGGGCTGGGGAACCCACGGTCACACCATGGGGTGACTCCAGTGTGGGACAAGCGAGCTCTGATCCTGACCTGGCTGGGGACAGTGGCTGTGTCCCATGGCCAGCAGCAGCTGGAGCACAGGCAGAGCGAACGACGTGGCCTGTCTGTGTGTACGAGGGAGGTGACCTTGAGGGACAGCTCGATACGGCTGGCCCCAAACCTCCAGCTCGGCTGTCCCAGGGATGAGGGTGACAGTGGCCCTTCCAGACAGCGGCAGGAAATTAGAGTTTAACGTGCGACTCTGTACTGGGGCGGGGAGATGCTGTGGTTGGGAGATACAGAAGGGAACGCTTTCATGTGGGAAGTGCAAGGAGAGGCGAGGGCAGAGGGTCTGCTCCCGGGCAGAGAGCAGAACGCAGCCATTATCAGGCAGGGCTCTGCTGGCAGGAAGCGGCTTTTGACTCACAGGAAGCTGAATTCGGCTGGTATCAGCCCCTCGCGCGAGGGCCAGGGCAGTGTTTTATCTGCCGTTGAGCACAGCAGATGGGGAAGCAGTCGGCACTCCCTCCCATCCCACTCCTGCTGCAGCAGTCCCAGTCTGATGGCCCTCTAGCTTAACCCCCTTGGAAAAGGGATGCTTCCCTGCGGAGCTGTGAAGCGGGGTGGCTTCCTGGGCCCCAGGAGAGCTGCCAGACCCACTGGAGAAGGCAGATATTGCCCTGCCAGCCAGTGCAAGGG
The DNA here is from genome assembly GCA_013389985.1 of Dryoscopus gambensis. Lineage (NCBI taxonomy): Eukaryota > Metazoa > Chordata > Aves > Passeriformes > Malaconotidae > Dryoscopus > Dryoscopus gambensis. The sequence goes on along the minus strand of WEIT01008586.1, from coordinate 115,650 downwards.
CAGAGCCAAGACCCTCCACGCTGCTGAGCCCAGAACGGGCAGTTTCCAGTTCCCCTGGCAGCATCTACCCCAGTCAGTCTGAAGAGGAGCTGGGAGCATGCAGGCTTTGGAGAGCTCAGATTAAATGCTCCCAGATTCTCCCAAATCCAAGTTGGGGAAGGGCTTGCAGGGTTGAGAAGTCCTGTGCATGATGCCTGATGTCATCCCTTGGCCTCCCTGGAGCTGCCTGGGTTGGGAGTCTGGTTTCGCTGGGGTGGTGGCAGCTTGCCGGGGCTTGGGGTGGAGGTCACCGCGGGCAGCACGGACTGGATCAGGTGGCAGCTGCTGGCCGTAGATCTTCTGCCCCACAGAAAACAGGGTTAGCTCATCAGTGCTGCAGTTTGGCTGTGAAAACCTCCCATAATCGCAGTTTTCACACCCAGGCCAGGCTGCTGAGGAATGGCCACAGGGGCTGATGGAGACACAGTGGGTTGCTGGGAGCAGAGGGAGCTGGGCGAGTGGAGGAGGCCGGTCATGGAGATGTGTGGGTGCTGCTGCCAGGCTCCAAGGCAGGACAGAGCTGTGTAGGAGCGATGGCAGGGCTGTGTGGGAGCATGGCAGGGCTGTGTGGGAGCCATGGCAGGGCTATGGGAGCCGTGGCAGGTCCGTGTGGGAGCCCGGGCAGGTCCCTATGGGGATGTGGCGGGGCTGTGGGAGCACGGCAGGGCTGCAGTGGGGCTCGGGAGGTGAGCAGAGCTCGGGCGGGGTGGCGGTGCCTGGGGGTGGCAGGACTCT
>WEIT01008586.1:93353-114663 GCA_013389985.1 Dryoscopus gambensis | reverse complement strand
CCTGAAATGGCTGTCGCCGCCCGGGGCCGGGCACGGGAGGGGACCTCGGCCCGCAGAGGCGCCTCCCGGCACTGATTCGCGAGTGCTGGAGGTGGCCGGGGTGGGAGGGATGGAGAAGGGACGGAGGAGATGCACAGGCAGCGAGGCCCAGGAGGGTGGTCCTAGGGCAGAGGGTCCCGGGGGTACGGGCGCTGAGAGATGTGGAACTAGAGGAGATGGGGAAAACAAAGGACACTGGGGAGGAAAAAGACCTGATGGAGGAGAGGAGGTGAGAGAAGAGAGTGCTCACAGCTCTGGGAAGGTGGGGAGGATGAGAGGAAAGGGGGGGGGAGAACTGTGGGGCACAGTAGACAGGGACAGAGAAGAGGAGACTGGGAAGGGGGAGAGACAAACCGGTACTGGGCAAATATAAAGGAAAGGAGGATGGCTGGAAGGTGGCAAAGGGACTCCTCAGCACCTGAAATGCCACCCACTTCCAAGCACCTATGTCAGGGCTGAGCTTTGCTCCTGCAATCTTTTACTCCTTGTGGGGGCAGGTGGCTTCTAATAAAGCCCCAGCACCAGGACAGGGTAAAAGCATCCCTTCTTCCCATTCTGCTTCCCAACTGAATTTTTATTGCTATTTAAACCTGAGGGGTTTTAAACCGTTCTGAGATATTATGGGCTCTGACTCATGCCTTGAATACTGGTGAGCAATGCTGGGTGTGGAAGGAGGAACCCGAGGGGCGTGGGCCCCTCAGAGAGGTACTCTACAGCACACGTGTCCTCTTAAATCCTAGGTCAACATTTGGGTATATTGCCAGATATAAACCTCCCTAATCCTGGAGGCACCGACTTGATACAGCTTCTTATACCCAGTGGCTTTGATACTGCTTGCATCTCACCTGCTTCCCAAAGCTAAATAATCATCACGGGGAGAGCAGTCACAAGGCTGAGGAGGGGATGGAGAGACGCAAGGAGTCAGGGGAGGATCGCTGCAGGGAGTGGGATGCTGAGGAGGCAGCTCCGGCATCCGGCATCCAGCCGGGGTGGAGAGGAAAGCGCTGCTGGGTGTGCAGGGAGGCTGTAGCAATGCCCAGACCCTGAGGTTACCTTCACTGCATTCCTTCTGAAACCAGGGAGGAAACAGGGACCTGCTGGCTGTGCAGGGAGGAGGATATTAGCTGGTTGGAAACAGTGATTTGCATACAGGGTTGGTTACAGCCTTAATTTTGAGGGCTCTGCTTGTTAGATCTGACTGTGCTTTTCCCCTGCTGCATTTTCCTTTGTCCTGTTTCTGTAATTATCCTCATTTCAACCCTGCTCTGAGGATTATTGGTCAGTAGGAAGCCTCCTAATGCCCGCTCCTCCTTGGCAGGGGAATACCCATGCCCTCGATTAAACTGAAACTCTCTGAACGGTGACAGAAGAAATTAGATCTATATTCCTCAAAGACACTCCCTGGGGCGAAGTTTCCCGACCCCCACCACGCAGCGCTGCCACCCTGCCCCTTGTGTTCGCTCTCAATATTCTCTTTGTTACAGCCACCTTCAGACCCGGCTTGGGGCTCCCCGGGGAGGGCAGAGGTGGTTTGTGTTGGAAAATCCTCGTGCCCGTGTCCCGGGTGAGCTCAGCGACCGTCCCGCTGCAGCCTGTGCCCAGGACAGGCAGTCTCTGTTCCGAAATTGGGGTGAGGAGCCAACTCTAATAGGCAGCGCTGTACATTAAATGACTGCTCCTCTGAGATGTTGGGTAGCTTCAGCAGAAGGTGGGCCCACTAAGTGATTGATTTTTGAGAGGCCCTTGACTGGTGGCTTAAAGAACAGCATTTATTCAATCTATAGACTGTGTAAGAGACACAGAGCCCAACCAAGGACAACACAAACGCAGGTTAGGAGAATGGGTGTCCCCTTTGCATGCAGACCCCTGCCAGAGCCTGCCCACAGCTCCCTGCCAGCCTCTGCCTGCACCCGGGGATGTGTGAATGCACGTGAAAAAGATAGTTTGCAGGTCATTTAGAAGTGCAGGTTGCTGCTTAGCAGCCTGCTGGCTACCCACTGGACAACATCCATGTGTTCCTTTTGGAAAGCAGGCCTTAAAGGGATGCAAAATATATATATATATATAATTTTTAAATTTTTTTTGTCTATGCAAAAATGGCATTTTTTTCAAGGAGCAAGCTAAGTGACCTCCCAAAGCCTGGCCCTTTCTCAGTCCCCCCTGCCATTACAGTAGCCACTGACCACCTCCCACTAGCCCTTCCTGCTCTGGTGCTTTGTGCCGAGCGCTGATAGCAGCTGCTGGGTCCCAGAGGCTGCCTCCCCTTCCCACGGCATACCCTGCCAGTGTGAGCTGACACCGTTGGTGCCAGTCAGCTCGGAGGAGCACTGCTCCCCACACTTCCCACTCCCATCAGTCTGTCACCACTGTCGTGTGGCAGAATTACTGCCTCCTGCTCTCCAGCACATCCGAACACACAAAGAGCTGTGCTGCTGCTGCCAGCGCTCAGCTGCTCTGCGTCTGTGAGAGGGAGGGAGCCTTGGAAAGGTCAGTGCAGGGAAGGAGGGGATGCTGGCTCCTTCCTTTAGGGGCTGTATCCTGGCATCACAGTGAAACCTTGTCCTGCTGGCTGATCCATGTCCATGGGGACTGCAGCCAGCGAGAGTACCTTACATCTCAGGGGTTCCCAGGATGGTTTAGCACCACGTGCAGGTCCAAAGAGCTTCCCCTGCCTGTTCCCCGCCTAGCAAAACCACCCCACATTATGGAAATTGAATTTCTTGATCAGTTACGACTCCACTCTGGACTCTTCCCATGTTTTTATTCCTGGCCCAATTTCACTGCCAGCTTCAGCAGCACAACAGCAGCAGCCACCACTGCCCTGGCTACAGCAGGATCCTCCCTGAAGCGATGTTTAATTTATCCCCCACATCCCCCGTGCCCAAGGCAGCCCGAGGCGGGAGCACCGCCACTCTGCCCCCTCCAACCGCATTAGCCCCGGGCCGATCTCGTCACCCCTGTCACCCATCGCTGACACTAACTCAACTTGCCTGCACTGTTGTAGGGGGCAGATGGACTGTCGGAGCCCGAGGGCATCTCTCTGAAACGCGTGGCTGTGGTGGAAGATTTCTTTGACATCATCTACTCGATGCATGTGGAAAGCTCGTCGGAGCCGGGCAAAGCACCCAAACATGCCGGGCAGAAGAAAACCTACCGAGCGGTGAGAGTCCCCCCGTGCCCCGGGCAGGGAGGGCACTGGAGCGGAGGGGCTGCGGGAGGGAGCGTCCCTCGGGAATGGGGATGACAGGGCAGGTAGAAGCAGAGCCACTGGCGGGAGGCAGAGGCGAGGCAGAGCCCAGTGTGCCTGTGCGGGGAGGCGTGAGGAAGGAGGGGTTTAAAGGCAGAGCAGCTGTGCTCGGGGACGGGAATCCGGGCTGCAGCGGCAGCACAGCGCGGCTGCTGGGAGAGGAGAGAGCAAGGGAGTCATACAAAGGCACTGTGCATGTCTGAAGGGAAAAGGAAGAGAAATCCTCAGTACTGGTGATGGACGAGGGAGTGTTTGTCTGGTCCCTGGCATGCTCCGGGTCATCTGCCTCCCTGTCTCCCTCAGCCGGAGGGAAATGTCTCGTGTGGGTCTTGAAGGTCAGGAGCGGCAGAAAGGGGGACTGGGGCATGGTCGTGGCCTTCCCCTCCTCTCCAGCCCATCGCGGGTTTCCTCAGTTACAAAATGGAGGCAGGCACTGACCTAAGTCTCGTCTTGGCTCTATGGATGCCAAGAACCAGCTCTATCCACCCTGAAACACCACTCTAGTTAGGTCAGGAATAATTTAGCTTGAAGTGTGCTTCTCCAGGGAGCTTGCTGTTTCTCCTGACTCTGCACAGCCCTTCGATGCAAACATTTGGGCTCTCCTTTTACAAGAAGAGCTGAATTCACTGTCCAATACCAAGCTACTCCCTTGAATCCCACAGCCCTAAGGACCAGGTCGCTTAGAGACAGGAGTGGCTTGCTGGCAGCTCATCTCTCTGGTGTATACAATGTCTGAGAGGTCTGTGCAGGCTGCCCTCATCTCTGTGATGATGCCTGAGGTTCTGCACAGCTCAGTGTGCTGCCAGAGTCAGCACAGGGTTGGAGTCTGTCCTGCCTGCCTATGTCCGTGCTCCATCCACGCTGTGGTGCTGGCAGTGCTGGTGAGGCAGCCCAGTGCCCTGCAGCCTCCCACACGTGGTGGGAGTCCCCAAGGAGCAGGGCTCTGCACACAGAGCTCATGGCATCGCTCCCTGCCCTGAGCACTCGAGTCCTGCCCTTGCGGCAGAGCGTGGGGCCAGGGGCTGGGGCACACACTGACCCTCCTTGGCTGGGGGCAAGTGACCTTTCTATGGTGGGGTGGGGGGGCAGCCCCACCAGCATGACCAATATTCAAAAACTTTCTGCTCATTTCCCCAGCAGACCACTCCGACCCTCCCCTAATTCCTTCAATTCATCTCTCTGGAGGACTAATCTGTGCCCTGCACAGCCCCAGGGGAGCAGGCTGGATCCGTCTGTTTTCCCAGGCCTGCTCACAGCAGTCGGAGAGCTTCACGCTCCACCCCTCATCTCCCTCTTGAGCTGAGATCATCACATTAGCAGCGTGTATCCCCTCCTGACCTGGCAGGACGCTGCTGGCTGGGCTGCCCAGCCTGGGTCCTGCCCTCACTCCTGCCCTTGCTCCCCGGAGCGCCTTTGTAGCCTGAGCTGGAAGGTGAAATGGTGCAGAGCACGTGCCACGCCTGGCACAGGTGCACAAAGGGACGCTGCTGGGTGGCCAGTTGGGAGGCTCCAGGGTCCCCTGCCTCCTTCTGCCTGCTCCCTTTCCCCACCGCTTCTGATTAGAGACACTGGAGAGTTTGCCCTTGTCCATGACCTCCGGAGGGAGGCAATCAGAAAGGGAGTTTGGATGGGAGATAACTCATCAAGGAAGCTGTCTGCTCTGCAGAGCATCAAATCAGCTGAGAAATAACAACTGTATCACTAAAATTAGCTGAACATTTGCAGCAGAGACTGTGGGCTTGCTGGAGCAAAAGAGGCAGGGAGACGGCTGAGCCCGGCGGGCAGCACGCGGGGACGGTTCCCTGCCTGCGCCACCACACCACGGCTGCCACCAGCAATTTCCAGGCCCCTCATTTCAGCGTTTCTGCGGGAATCCCTTGTGCTCGTGCATCGATAAATATCGCACAGAGGCGAAGACTGAGCTGGCATCCGCTCGGCCACAACAGAGCTCGCTGGGGCTGCTGCTAAATAGGAGGAGAATCCCATGAGGACCAGGCACCGCAGCCTCCATTTGAGCGCTGGGACAAGGTCCCCGCCTGAACTTTCCACCCATCTGGCATTCTGTGCGTGTGAAAGCCCGGGCTCTGCTGCCGCACAGTGGAGATGGATGCGGCTCCCTCCCACCGCAGCGGCCGGGCACGGCGCTGCCTTAGCCATGATCCAGCAAAGCCTCTGCCCCTGCCCCGCTGCTCTGCTTCTAGAACAGCACCCCCTCAGGGTAGAAAAATGCTTGGAATTTAGGTGGTTTTGTATTTAATGTGAATTTACATTATTTAGGTATTATTTGTTAACTACAAAAGGTAGGAGGACGATGCCCACCGGCCAGAGGAGGGGGATCAGGACATCCTGGGCCGTCCTCCCAGCTCGGCCCCGTCACCAGCCCTCACCCACGAGGTGTCTGATTGCAGCCCCACTTCCCGTCCTGAGCCTCGCTTCTGCCGGGCTCACAGCCCCGAGGACTGGCACAAACAATTGAATTTCTGTCTGCTTTATGACCCCACTTGTAAGTGCCATGACCCCTGTAGGGGTCACGGCCCCTGGTTTGGGAACCACCGTGCTCGGACAAGTCACTTAGACCAAACAGGATGGGTGATTAACTGAAGGAACCAGCCCAAAGTAAGAGGTGGGCTCTCCACCTTCTAATGCCTTCCAATTAAGACCAGATGTCTTCCTGGATGATGTTTTAGGCAAACCACAGGCCACTGGGCTGCAGGAGAACCTGGATGGAGTTTCATGACTTGTGCTACACAGGTCAGACTCTAAGATTTGATGGTCTTTTATGGCCTTAAAGAAGTCTACATTAAAATTGACTCATTCCTTCTCCAAATAACCTAGTCTTGATCTTTAGAAATACCATAAAATTACCGCTGGCAGGAATTAATTACAATAACAGGACTCTGGGATTGCCAGGCACCTTCTGTGGGTGCTTAGGTCTGGATCTAGTGTTTAACTTCAAGCGTCCAAGTTTTAAATATTTATCCTTAGCTTTTCCTCATCTGTAAAATACATATCCCACAAAGGTTCAGGAGACTTAATTCATTACTGTTTGGAAAAATGTTTTCAATTCCCTAGATGAAATATGTCACAGAAGTGCAAAGTATTATTAACAGTAATTGATTGTCATTGTGGGAAAAAGTGACCTGCCCTTACAAAAGATTAATGGATTCTTCAGGTTACTGGTGTGATGGTAATTAACAATGCAAACAGAGCTGACGAGGCCTTACTTTCGCATTTGATTCTTACACGTTCGTAGCTTTGCTCTTCCCAGACTCCAAGGAGGAATGGGAAGGAGTTTCTGGGAAGGTGTGGCTACGCAGGGATACCAAAGGTCTGTTCATCTGGGTCTTGGTGCCTGTCTGGCACACCAGTTACCCTCCCAAAGTGTTCCCCCACCAACAGCTGCTCTGGAGGGAGGGATTTCGGGCTGGAGGGAACAACGTGTGGCTATGAGCTGTGCGCGTGGTCCCCACGCCCTCCGCCCCATTCTCCCTCTCCCAGGACATGAAGCCTTCTGTTGTTTCCCCAGATTGCAGAGACCTATGCTTTCCTCCCGAGAGAGGCTGTGACCAGGTTCCTGATGAGTTGCACCGAGTGCCAGAAGAGGATGCATTTCAACTCCAACGGCCTGGAGCCCAAAGGTAAAGGCGAGTGACTTCTGCCAGCAGAGCTGACACTGCATTTTGTACCAGCACAGTGCCATCGACAGCTGCCAGATACTGCCCCGCCCAGGAGATACATCTCAACCTAAGGGTTTTCCTAACCTGGGCTATTTTTCATCTTACAGCCAAGCTGAAAGAATTGCTTAAACTTGCTTCTTTCAGTTTAGGGAGCAGAAGCAACCTGGCTTTCTTTCTGAGCTTCCCCAGTGCCACCCAAAACATTTCTCAAAAATACCACAGGTATGGCTGCAATCAGCCCATGATCATATGTGGATGGAAACTTCAATGTCTTAAAAAAATAACGTAAAGTTTTTCCCTGGAACTGGTAATATTGTATTGAAAGACACAGAATATGTCTGAATAGCTGCAGTTCCTGATAAAGAAGCAATTTACTCTAATTAATAGATAAGCACATGATCCTGAGTTTGATAATGGCAAGTGTTTTGGCAATCACAGTTACACTGTGCCTGTGTACACACACAGTGAGTGTAGCCACTGAGGTGGTTGACTCGTTATAGTTCTTTTGTAGGCAGGTCCAATCTGCAGCTCCTTAGGTCTAAGAGAGAGCAGGAGTGGGAAGAAGATGGGACCAGCTTCTCTTCCAGAGTAGCTGGTTAAATGTTTGTCTGTTTTTTTTGAATTACAAACTTGTTTTCATGATCAAGTGCAAAGAATCAAAGTGATGTTGATTTCACCCATTAAAATTGCTTCTTTAAAAAAAATCTAAGCAAACTGCAGGGAATTGGTCTGTTTCAAAAGTGACAAGGCAAACTGGCTCATTTGGCAGCTCTTATCAAGAAGAGAAGCAGAATTTAAGAAACACAAGGCCCAACAATAAAAAATTTCTAATATTAAAAACTGTTTGCCAACTGTTTACTGCTGGGAGCAGAGCTACGGACATCCCAGAGGTTTTGTGTAAGTGGATTACGTGCCATCTATCCAAAGGTAGTGACTGAAATGCTTTGTACTCATTATATTTTTTAAAAACTCTCATAAACTCTCCCAAATAACTCCATGTGAATTATATTAGTTGAAGCTCCATTACCACAGCACTTCCCACTCTGCCAGCTAAGGGCCTGATCCCTCTTTCCAATTACATCAAGAAAAGTTTTGGCCTTTGGCCTTGCTGGGAGCAAACCTGACCTTCACACTGATCGCACTGCATCCATCACGGGTGACGTTCCAAGCTCTGCGGCTGCAGCAGCCAGCTCAGTGGATGGGAAGGGTGATGGGATGAGTCAGGCCAACAGGGATGTCCCTTGCTGGCTTCACCCACACCAGGACACCTTCCTAAATGCCTCGCAGTAGCTGAGCTGCCAGTTCCAGAGCTTGGGATCCCGTTTCAGGAGGCAGCTGATGAAAAGGGTTGTTGTTCCTTCACAGATTCACAGACTGGTTTGGTTTGGAAGGAACATTAAAGTCCATCTCATTCCAACCCTCTGCCATGGGCAGGGGCACCTTCCATTAGATCAGGCTGCTCAAAGCCCTGTCCAACCTGGTCTTCCTTCAGGGCCTTCCTCCCACCCACCGTCCTGCATCTCCTGAGCCTCTCCCAGAAACACACACCCATCCCAGTTCAGAGGCAGCGCGGGGAACACCTGGTTCTGGGTATCCCCTCAGTGTGGTCCTAGCTGTGGGAACCATGATCAGGGCTGACATCCATATGTCTTGAACAAATTTATAAATGAATATCAATTATTGATTATTTTCATAAAGCTTCTCCCCTTAGCAGTTCTCTTAAAAATAAATCAATCAGGAATACAAAGGATCTCAAAGGTAAAAAGTCTTACTTACCCTCCAGGAATGAAAGGACAGAAGTGCTTCTCTGCCTGAATAGCACCTAAATAGTGACTAAGTACATGTGAAAATGCATTGAGTAGATTAGATAAGGCTACTTTTACTGGGGAAGGGTGTCTGATTTCACTAACACGTATTCAGGAATTTATCAGGAGCAAATCACCTAAAAAAAACACTGGGGTCCTGGAAGAATTACTGAGGTGTAGGCACTGGCATACACTCATACAAGCATATACAGGTAAAGTTTAACTCGGTAGGATGCCAAATTTGAGTCATTCCCATCTCTTCCTACTTCTCTTGTCCGTGAAACAAATCTGAACACATTTAATTTGTGATCACAAAAATCCCTAATTAAACATATCTGACATCAAACCCTGCAGGGCACCCACATCATTCATAAAAGCAAATTGTATTGCTTGTGGGAAAGTTTGAACGTCGCTGGACTTCACTGGGATCTCTTTACAGTGTTATTAAATTAGGAGTAATTCCGGTGGAGTGATAAAATGTGGAGCTAGGGTCAAAACCATTTCTGCCTGTTCCATCTGTGTGTCCAACATGCGGGGCATGTGATAGAGATAACTGAAAAATGAGCTAAAGGATTCCAGGAGCTTCCTCTTGTGACATAGGATGTGAGGATTGTTCCCGTGGAGCCCCCCAGGCCTTTTAAAACAAAGGTTTTCTTTCTTTTCCAGATAACTTAGAAAAAGGAGGGGGGGAGGAAAGGGTTTGGTTTCTTGGGCTCAAACCCTTATATGTGGCAGTTGCACAAATTCGCAGTAAATCTGTGGCCTCTAATGCGATTGTTCCAAATTTACGTCAGGATGGTTTCAGGCAGAATCAAAGCACTAAAAGATCACTTACCTCCCTCCTTCCTCCCCATCTCAAGTTGCTGAGCTGCTGCTGTTCAGCTTCATTCATCTCCACAGCGCTGAGCAGTGGAGTGGGGAATGGCAGGAGAGCAACTTATCATCCTCAGAGATCCGAAACACTCATCCATGCCTGTGCTTCAGGAGAGAGCAGCTCTATCTGTGTTACTCTTAGCACATGCTTTCCTGAACTCTTAGGGACTCAGCCAGCTGGGCAAGGTGGCACGTGTTGTTCCAGTGAAAAGCTTCCCTTGCACTGGGATTTTAGCATCTTTTCATCACAGCACAGCATCCTTGCATAGCAGAATAAGGGTTTGTTTTGGGTGTTTAATATATAGAGACATAGAAGTGCTCCTAATCTGTAGGTGAAAGCCTGACCGAGACTGCTGACATACAGCCATGAGAAAAGATGGAGGAATCAGTTTACAAAGTTCCTAAAAGCTTTGGACCTTCATATTTGGGCAAATTGATGGCTTGAGTGGCACTAGCCTCCCTTCCCTGCACCCACAGGCAGGAATGCTCCATCTGCCCAGGAGTGGACTAGATGGACCTGAGAAAAAAGCGTTGTATTTCCATGGATCCAGTCAATGTCTTGATAGAGAAGATTTGTGAAAACCTGTGTGATGTTTAAGTCAATTACAGACAGTTTTGGGGTCAGGTAATTTAATCACACATGATAGATGTGTTTCCAGAGGTGTGGGGCATCTTCAGGTCTGCTGAGTTTGAACAGGATTTTTTGACACTCAGCATTTCTGAGGAGCAGGCCCTTTAGAATTGGGTTGATGGCTTTTCTGAGGTGCTGTAAAACATTTTGTAAAGGCTCTTTTTCATGGGGCTCTGTCACACATGCCTGTGAAAACAGTGACCCCAGAAAATGCAGGCCAGCCAGGGGGATTCAGAACCAGGAATGGAAACCTCCCACCATCGGTTCACCTTCAGCTCCTTGGAATCCTTCTTCCCCCATTGCTGCTTAAGCTCCCTGTCCAGTGGATACCACACATCCCTTCAGCATGTGCTGGAAGGCTGGATTAATTCTCCAAACTTGCATCTGCCTGTGCTGAGGGCAAAGAAATCTTGCTTGTAGCCATCAGCCATCCCTGTGGACAATGGCAGCTTTCCTCCTAGACAAACCCACTGCATGAGCCTGCAAATTCAGTGTTAGAACAGATCATTCCAGCAGCCTTCATGTTCTACGCCCTGCAGGATCCACAGTGGTGGTAGCAGAGCAGACAAATCTTTAAGAATTTGGAGAAATCATGGAGAATTTGCTTTGTGGGGACTCTTTGCCTGGGCAGACAGAGCAATTTGCAGGAGCATCCAAACCTGGAGCCATCTCTAGAGCTCAGTGTGATGCAGCCAGAGGAATCAACAGGAGCAATTTAAATTAAAGATCTCTAAAACTGAGTTTGTGTTTTAATGAGGGTGTTAAAAATAATCTTCATCAACAGACAGAGATACTTAATACATTGCCTTAATGTTAACTCCTACCTGAGGGAATCCCGGCAAAATTGGCAAGACTTTGCAATGCTGAAGCAAGCTGCAAATAGATCCTTGTTCATCACCCCCTGCATAAATCCCATGTGCATGGAAGTGCTTCTGAGGCTTCAGCAAGACTCAGCTTCCTCCTCTAGTTTGGGGGACACTGAAAAATTATACATTATGTGGTTTTTTTTCCACAGGTGACAGCAATGCATGTTTTCTTTTTTTTTTTTTACTCCCAAGAAAACATCTGTTCTGTAATTATGTTCTTGGTGGGGTCATGTTCTTAGAGAAACCTTCTCTCAGCGGGCGGCAGCTCTTGCCAGGGATTTGAAGTTCTCCTGAACACCCCTGTGTAACAATTACAAGAACATACTGCTGGTCCCTCACTAAGTAAAGCTTTTCCTCTGTTCTTCAGAGAGCGAGCCACCTTCCTCCTTGGTTTCTGGGATCATTGATTACAACATGCCCCTCACCTCAACTTACCTGAAGCAGATGAAGCTGCGGGTGATGAATTCACAGGAGCAGGTGAGTGACGCGCCGGGATCTGCCTGTGCCGAGGGGCTGAACAGAGCAATGGTGCCAGGAATATTGATTCTGGGAGGATATTTTTGGGAATGACTGGTTTGTCCGAGCTGGTTGGGCTCTGACCAAGCACAGCGGGTGCTGGTGCATGGAACCTGGGGGGCAGCTCACCCTGGATCTCCTGGCTCAGGGGAAGCAAACTGGGCTGCTTCAGAGTCGTGCCAGTGGAGAGAGGCAGAGATGGGGTTGATTAAGTTACTGCTTTTAAGAGTCTGCTTGTTCTTTAGACATACGGTTCTTCTAAGAAATTGTTTTAAAAATAAATAAGGCAAGTGGTAATTTGTTTATGTCCCACTGATGTCTGGGAGCTTTAGCAGATGGGGTCTGAAGCCCAGACCTGGCTATGGTTGCTCTGGGGCTCTCTTAAACTGCTCAGCAACTTGAGGGAGTTCAGCTGCAGCCGCTCCGCTCCCACGTCAAAGCGGGACACGACACTGTTGTTTGGTGACAGTGTTAAGCCACTGGATTTTGCTTTGGGGATGTATGGGGCACCCTGCCACAGGATTATACCCAGGCTGTGCAATTTTCTGAAGTTCTGCAGCTGCAGAATTAGCTATGGGAACCTCTGTGCACCATGGAAACAGTCTATAAAAAGAAAAGTATATTTTACTTGCTCCCCACAATCTGCACTGGAAGCCAGTGCTGGATTTTCTTTCCAGCACACTGAAACCTGAACCTGATTTCACACATTGCTGCCAGTGGCAAGATGTGACAGCGTTTGCATGGTGCTGTGGTGGAAAACATTGCTGGGAGCTTGAGCACCGACAGGGGCTTTTATCCAACAGCTTCCTAAAGGGGTGTGGGTTAAAGCATCACTGCCAGGGTGTAAAGTGCCAAGTGTGGGTTTGCTGGAGGGATACTGAGCTCCTCCATCACTTCTATTGTGAAACCTTCTTGCTGGAGGACAAAATGGCATCTGGTGGGAAGCACTTCTGTGTCTCAGAGCTTTTTCCTTTGCACTTGTTTGACACTTGAGTGAGTTTCAGGATTTGTTTTAGGTTTTGCAAGGTGAAAGGCTGATGTGCCAGGTTTTGTGCTCATGATGGGTCGGCAGTAGAACTGTGGACAATTTGGTGAGCAGCTGGGCTGAGCTGGACTGGGCTGAACTGGGCTGGGCACATGGAGTGTGTGCCCCTTCGTGCCATCTGATGGCTACTTTGGGGCCACTTCTGGATAAATAGGCCAACATGTTCCAACCACCTTTGGGTTGTGCAGTGTTTGCTGGGTCTTGGTGCAGCTCCTGGCAGAGTGGCATGGTGTGGCGGACGTTGCAATCCTGTTCTTCACCAAGGTCAGGGACTCAGGGGCCATGAAAGCTGGCTGTGCTTTTCAGCATTTGAGGTGGTTGTTTCAAGTTTGCTGCGTACAGAGGACTGAGTGGTTTGACTTGTCACCATTTATGCATTTTCAACCAGTTCCTCTTGGCTCTGAATCTGCTCAAGAGAAGTGTGCTACAAAGATTCATTGAACTCCTATACCCAGTTTCTACAGGTAGAAAACTGGCCTTGCAGTTTGATCTTATTCCCAGGATAAACAAACCACCCAGAAGCTGTCAGGTTTCAGTAGTGGATCTTGAGTTTTGGAGCTGCCTGCTTAGGGATGCTTGTTTTGAGAACTTTGGTTGGTAATTTAGAGTTTATACCCTGAATTTTGGTGCAGCAGTTTGCACTGGAACTGTCACTAGATCGATACAACGTGCTGCTAACATGAATGCTCCTGAAGCTTGCAGGGATTGGAATAGAAGCGTATGTCATGCGGGAACAAAAAGGGACCAGCTGAGGCAACCAGCAGTTGTTGGTTTAGATAATAAATCAAATGGTTTGATGTTATTCTCTGCCTCTAAAGTTTTCTTTCTCCCCTGCTCCTGTCGTTACATTGCAGCGCAGCTTTCGGAGCTTTTCAAGGTGTAGCAGCCAAGGGAAAAACCTGTTTGGAAGAAGTAAAATTTGCTGTTCCCTGTGTTACTGAAACTGATTCCTGAGAGTAAAATAACAAAAGATCAGTCCTATTGCTCAGACTTCTGAAGCGTTAAAACTTTACATCATGACAGAAGTCTGGAGAGGATTCAGATGGTTGGACCTGCTGGGGAAAATCCAGCAGGATTTGAGTGCTGTCCCTTCTGACATGGGACATTCTCTGGCTTCCCCTGGAGAATCAATAGAATTATTTAGGTTAAAAAGATCTTCAAGATAATTAAATGAACCGTTCCCCCAGTACTGCCAAGCCCACCATGAAACCATGTCCCCAGGTGCCACATCTACATGGTTTAAATCCCTCCTGGCATGGTGGGCAGCCTGTTCCAGGGCTGGACAACCCCTTTGGTGAAAAAATTTTTCCTAATTCAACCTAAACCTCCCCTGGGGCAACTTGAGTGAAAACAAGTGCCACACTGCTGAGGCAGCTATGGCTGGACCTGGAGCTGCTAATGCTGAGGTTACCTGAAGAAAATGTGTTTAATAATGCCAATAACAGGGTTCAGTTCCCTTCACAAACATTCCGCTGCTAATTTTATTCTTCTTCATACTTTGCACTGGAAAGACAACAGTGCTGTCCTTTTTTCCTGGAGGAACCTGGCAGTGTGTGTGGAGCATGGTCCATGGAACACGGGCTGTGTGACACGGGCTGTGTGACACAGGCTGCTGCTCTCCCTTCCCCAGGCTTAGGGTTCGGGTTGCACAGTTCAGGTGTTGCAGCTTTTGGAGTTCCAGGTGTTTGCCAACTGAGCGAGCCCTCTAAAAACAGTAGAAATAATTCTGACTTTTATGCAAATGCAAAACAGGCAGAAAATACAACCTGCTTTTAAAATTTGCACTACACAGATATCCCCTGAAAGGTTTTTATCTACCAGCATGTCCAGGCTGCTCTCGCTGAGTGCTGCCATTGTGCTACTTTGCTGCCTTCCTCTCACCAACATTTGATGGTGTTAATAGAAATAAATTAAGCAATGGACTCGTGTTTCCCTTGGCTTTGGCCAAAAGCAATTATTTGTATGCAGCAGCACTAGGAGAGACTCGCTTCATTTGGGGTAACAATGAGTGAATTTATGCCAAAGTGGCCTTTTAACTTCATTATTCAGGGGAAAAAAAAAAGTACGTGTAAGTGTAATCTATTAGTGCTGCTAAGCACATCAGTATTAGGGCACCAGTGTCTCCAGAAGGAAGCACAGCCAGGAGAACCTTAAAGAAAGCATTTTATCTCTGCTTAGGGACAAAAAACTGTCAGAAGAGAAGCTCCTTACATGGTTGCTCACAAAATGAAGAGTTGCCACAGAATATATTTCTATATATTTCTTGGAGTCAGAACATCTGTGCTGGCACAGTGGAAAACAGCAGAAACCTGTGTTGCTTATATTGGGTTCAGTAGGACATGCAGGTTCTTCTGGGATGGGAATCTTCCTTTATCCCCATTTTTTACCAGTTCTCACATGTGTGAAAAAACTCAGGCCCCTTACCCTTTCCAGAGTGCTAATTAGCCCCATTTCATGGTATCTACCAAGGCATTAAAGCATCTCTGAACTGCTGACCTTCCCAATCTAGCAGCAAAACGCAATGAAAAGAAGATATTTGATATTTATCTATAATGATCCTTCCACCTCATTTTCAAATGCTAAATATTAGCATTTTTAAATGATTGGTTATTCTATTGCAGTCATTTTTCAGACAATTGTTTCTGTGTTACTCAACCTCAGCCTTGGATTTATTTTTTATGCCGCTGTTGGGCAGGGTTTCCACTGGTGACGGGAGGAATAGAAAGATTTTTAAGAGGACAAATCCCAGCACTGAAATGCCAGGCGCTCTCTCTCTGCTCCGGAGTTGTTGCTGCTACCTTGGCAGAAACAGTCCAGGGCCAAGTAACCAGGTTTAAATGATACAGAAACGTTTTCAGAGATTGCTTCAGTGGCTGCTGGCAGAAAGGTCACGCAATCAGTGAATGGCAGGAGCTGCTCTTGGACGGGAAATAAGAGTGTTTTTCTTGTTGCTATGGCTTTGCTGCACTGACTTGTAAGTGTTTGAGAGGGACAGAGCCTTGTCCTGCACCATCACATATTCCATCCATTCAGTAATTTCCCTGTAAGCCTGGAGTGTGTGATGGTGCGTGGATGTGAGGTGGTTTTCAGAACACTATTTCAAGCAATGTTTTAGCTCAGAAGGATGGATAATCCTGGAAGGGGGCCTCAGGGGCTTAAATCCCGCCGATGTACATGGAATTGGTCTTGTCTGGTGCTGGCGAGGATCAAGCCCTCTGCAGGATTCGAGAGCTCATGGAGCCTCATGACCAGAGGCTGGTTGGCAATGTGAATTCCACCTCCTTCCACTCTCCTTTTTCCCTGGTCTACCCATTACTGTGCTTGCTCACTTTAGTGTCTCAGAGGCTCTGAGAGCAGCTAAGATGCATCTTCCCCTGGCAGCTCACTTGCTTCTTTCTGCTTTGGAGCCATCTCCGGCCAGACCGGGGGGTGCAGAAGGCAGGGAGGGGAGCCTGCAGCCGCAGAGGAGGGCACACTGGGTTTTTATCTCAGTCTGTAAGTTCAGCAGTGAGAATTGCAGACGTCTCATTTCACATAGTCCAGAGACCAGGAGCAAATTTGGCAGAGCTGGCAGCTGCTGGGCAAGCGCTAGGACCTGGATTTAGCTGTCTGAGTGTTTCATGAAGGCATCCTGAAGAAAGGCTGTCTGTGTTCACAGAGGTGAGGAAGGCAGAAGCAGGCAGTACTTGAAAGGAAGTGGGATGATGCGTTTGCATCACATGAGGATGATAAGGTACTTCCCAGTCCATTAAAGAGGGTGTTAAACATCTCCGGGAATAAATACCTCTAGATCAACTTGATGAGATACCTCTCATTCAATAGGCTTTGTCTTGGTTTGAGAAGATCGTTGTTTACTACTGCTAATTTCTAAGTCGTTTTTGAGCACTAGAGAAGTTCCCTAAACGCACCCTTAGGCTCAGAAGGGACCACTGGCTGTGGGCACAGGGAGACACCGAGGTAGAAACACATTTCCTCGCTGCTCGGCGGGCTCGGCAGCACAGCCCTCTAGTGGGGACAGAGCTTCTGCCGCCGGGAGCCGGGAAACTTCGGATCTGCTCTTAACGGCACAGTTAGTCCAGGCAAAGCCAGGTCCAGCTGTCACACCAGCGTTCTTTACTGGCAAAGATGCTTTAGCAAAACTTTCATCCTTGGCCTAATGGCTCATGAGATGCGGGAGGTCAGATGACCAATCCATTTAGCCTGGTTTCACCCTGGTGTGAATGGGTCGCTTTCAGTGAAGGGCAACTCATTTTTGTTACTGGGAATTAACTCTGACCTTCCCAGCTAGTAAAAACTTGGGAGCTTTTATTTCCCGCTGTGTGGATCTGTCAGTACTTTTCCCAGTGTTCCAGGTGAGCTCTGTGTTTGTTCAGTGTGACGTGCGCTGCGAGCAAACAGTGTGAGACCGACGTGGGCTGGCCGGGGTCGGTCCTGCCACTGCAGCTCTTGCCTTCAAGTGAGAAGTGATGCCAAGGCTCTGACTCTTTGCTGTTTTGGGGCTAATCATGCTATTTTCTATAAGAAAGGAGGTGGCATTGCCTGTTTCCAGTGGTGCTGGGGGCAATTCACCCCCCTGAACTGCTCAGGTGTATTTAGTTGCTGCATGTGACAGCTCCAGTCCGTTCTCGTGCACCAGTGGTCCCTGCCCCACTCTCTCTTCACTTCCCTGTGGTGTTGGGCAGCTCAGCTAAGGTCCTGAAGAAGTGGCTGGGGCATGTTTAGAAGGTTTAGAAGTTTCTCTGGCTCTTGGTGGAGTTGTGGTTGTCATGCAGATCCACTCACAGGTAACTGGGACTGATCACTCTGCACCACACACACCTATCCTGGTGCCCGTTACCTGGTCTCAGAAGCCTGCTAGAGCCAAGCTGCATGAGCTCATGTCTGGGAACACTGAGTAAGTAGGGCCAGGAGCCACACTCCCTCTCTTTAATTCCTCATTTCTTCCCAGTACATACCCTGTCTTGTAAGGAGAGCTGCTGCCCATTGCCTTGTGTGTTAACCAGCATCAAAGGCAGATGTTCCCAGCAGAACTGGAAACAAGATTTTGGTTCAGGGCCTGTAAAGTGGGGCTGGGAAACATTCCCGGGGGAAAAAGTAAAGATGTCAACCTCAGAGTGATGAAAACACTATTGCAACATCCATGAAGTAATCTCATGGATCCAGTTGGATCTGTCCTGTTCCTGTGGAAAGCTGTGCATGGTGGGCTGTTCTGCATCATCTCAAAGCTCAGGTGCTGATGTGCTGTACATTGACTTTGATCAAGTCACACAAATGGCTGTTTCTTAATTGCCTTCTCCCTTTAAAAAGGGGATAATACCTTAGAGAGACTTCTGAGGTCTTGCTCACTAATAAAGCTCTTGAAGAGCTTGGATGGCAACTACTTTGAGAGCGCAAACTGTTATTAATGATTTCCGTTATTACAGAAGATGAAGCTGTGTGGTTCAGCTTTTTAACCTTGAATTGTGAGCTTGCTTTTGTTTCTGTTGCTGTTCAACCTGTGCAGGCAGCTTTGCCCCTTGTTTGCTTGCACAGACCCCCTCAGACCCACACCAGGAGCCATGTGTGTGTAGAAGGAGCTGAGGAGTCAGTTTTACTCACAAAGATGGATTCTGAATTGTGTGGAATGGCTTGAGAATGGCCCAAAATGGGTTTAGTGGGGGTTCTGTTTGTGGTTACTCAATTCTGATTTGGGGGGCCAAGAGATAAGGGGTGAGGGTGATCCTCACTGTATAGAGCGGTGCAGACGTTTCTACCGGGGCTGTGGATTTGGGTTATTGAAAAGAATGTTAGGGGATATTTCACCATCAGGGACCTTCAAACACCTATTTGTACTCCAGGAGAAGAAAATTCTATCCACAGAAACAACTCCTTTCCTGCTCCTGTATTTGGCAGTGACTGATGTACCCTGTGAAGTACAGAGCTGTATTTCCTTTCCTTCTCTTGATCTTGGTTCCTGGGAGAAAAAAAAACCCCTTTTACTCATACCCATGCCAGATGCTAACTACGGCTGCTTCTAAGGAAGGAGTGACCAGGATGAGGTGGGAATACAGCCCTCAGCCCGCAAAGAACCTGGTCTATACTGAAGTTTCCCAAATCTTTACCCTCCTTTTTTTTTCCCTGACTGTGCTCTGGATGGCAGATAAGGTACAGTGTTGATAAAAGCTGTGTCTGCCCCTCACGCCATGCCCTCCTTTGGTCCTTCCTGCCCATTTCCGTACAGGCTTCACCCCCGAGAGATCTGCATTTCACTGCTTACTCCTCAGCAGAGTTTAATGGTCACGGAGGACCCAATGCAGGAGGTCCCGTTTGTTATTTAACCTACTTTTCAGAGGCACAAGAACATCAAGTGACTCGCACAAGGTCGTCCATGAGTCAGTGACTCCTCAGGCGTGATGGCCAGAGCCTGCAGTCCCTGCTCCCACCACTAGATCCCTGTGCCCACAATCCACAGCACCACAACCATTCAATCAAGCTCCTGCAGCGCCTTAAATGTCATTTATTCCTGGGTTTGACAGCAGCCCTGGTATTCTTGTGGAGCCTTGCCTTAGGAAATGACAACACATGAGGTCAGGTCATCACTAGCGATGCCCTTGGAAGCATCACTGCGTGGTGCTGGGGCAGGCTCTGTGGTGTGGGTGCTGTCGCAGCTGGGACATGGCTCTTGCCAGGACCTGCAGCTCAGCTCTGGTGGCATCCAGCAGGACCCTGCTGGACCAACACAGCCGGACAGGGAGCCCCAGGCTCTCTGCATGGGCATATCTGTGTCCATGTGAAGGGGCTGGCAGGTACCAGAGGTAATGAACACATTGTGAGGAGAAAGGGAAGGAAGCGACTTATAAATAATATATTTGATGTATATTATATATATGATATAGTAACAGCAGCACTGGTTTGTTACGGTGTGCGTTTTTTTAATGTGTAATCTTGTAAGGCATTTCCCCCTGTTCCTGACAACTCGATAAATGATTATTACCAATTCTATATCTAATTGCCAGTTATTTCCTCCTAGACAATTTGAATCCGAAAAACACCCACTAGAGAGGCGCTTGGTGCGCAGTTTCCCAGAGCTTCCCTGGCTGTTTCTGGAGGCAGCCCCTCTTCCACTGGTGAGCCCCACTTCTGCCAGCCTTGTGACCCCGTGCGCTGGCACAAACAATGAGCATTTCTGTCGGGCTCATGACCCCACTTGTAACGGCGGTGACCCCCCTTGGGGTCAGGACCCCTCTCCTGCATGGGGAACAGCTCCTGCCCAGCAGCTCTTGCTGAATGGCTCTTCCTCCATCACTCCCTGTGTGGACCCGGCTGTTCCACGCTAAGTTTGCCAATGTGAAATTTAGGTTAATCCATTTCCAAAGTGGATTAAGCTAACCCACACAAAGGCACTTAGTATAAAATAAGAGTGTCCACATGGTGAGGCAGCACGGAATAGTGACTGTGCTTCAAACTCGCATCCTGATGGGTTTGTGTCCTCTGCAAGCTCACCAAACAGAGGGGCAGGCACTTCGGTCCCAGGGGGTGTGCTCTCCCAAACAGCTTTAAGCCAGTCTAGCTTGAAGCCAAAGGAAGTGCAAGGAGTAAACAAAGCCCAGCAATGTGAAGGGGTTAAAGCTCGCTCTGCTGAGGTTCTCAGCAAGGCTCCTGTTCACCTTAAATGGTCAGGATTTTATTTTAGCTTCAGGGAGGAGCAGCAGCCATGGAGCTGGAAGGGAGTGCAGAGAAGGCCCTGTGGCTGGGGTCTCCCAGCGCGCTGCCCTCACAGCCATCCGCTTCCTGCGGAAGGCCCCCGGGGCTCTGCTCTCGCCTTTCAGCCTCTGGCTCCATGATCAGCCTGGAGGAGATGGAAATGTAGTACTGAGTGATGCCCATTTTCACCTCTGGCCTCAGATCTTCCTGGGCCACCCCCTTCCTTTGCATGTTTCCCTGTCAATGAGCTGGTTAACGCTGGAACAGATAACATCATAATTGGACATCCGCACTAACAAGCCATAAACCCAAACCTGGCAGTTCCTATCCTGGCTCTGGCACCATTTCTGGCACTGGCCTACTGCAGGCTCCACACCGAACCGCCACACTTGGTTTATTTCATAAACCATTTCCTTTGTACTATTAAATAGTGAAACATGAGGTGGGCTGGGGAGGGGGATGCTGCAATGTTGGCACCCACCACTGTGATGGGGATCATCATACCATCATGGTGATGCCATCTAGGACAGAGGTCATTGACCCACTGCCCTCGGAGCCCAGCCTGGGAGTGGGTACCAGCCTGGGGGAGGCCGGGACCCCCAGCGCTGCCCTGCCAGCGCTGGGGCGCAGCATCCCCATCTTCCCGGGGATCTGGCAGCCGGTGCCCTGCCCAGGGCTGTGCTGGGCAAGCCGCTGGATTCCCAAAAGCCCTGGTCCAGCGTTCCGAGACTGCGGCGGTGGGTGATGGTGCCGCCGGCAGCGCGGGGTCCTTCTGCTCCCGCGGAGCGAGGGAGAATCATCGGGAACAAAAGGATTCGGCACCGCGGCACCCACCGCGCGGGGAAGGGGCTGCGGGACCCACCGCGCCCGGGATTCGTTGCGGGGTCCCCGCACTTGAGCCGCGCACGGGCGGACCCAGGGACAGAGC
>WEIT01008586.1:76862-92449 GCA_013389985.1 Dryoscopus gambensis | reverse complement strand
TGGAGGTAAAGCCCTACTTACGTGTCAATCCTCGCCGCACGCTGAGCCCCGCACACGCGCGGGCAGGGCTCCATCGCGGGTGTATCTATTTACCTGCGGGCGGGGGTAGGACGGGGACGGGGACTCTCGCCCGGCGCCTCGCACCTCGCTGCTGCGGGGACACACGCGTGGGAACCGCGTCCCACCGGGGTCCCGAGGCCGTCGGGGAGGGTAGGGACACGGGGACCCCCGGCTGCTCAGCCCACAGGGCTGCTCCTCTTGGCCACCGCGTCCAAAACCGGGTGCGTCCCCCCCCGACACTCGCTTCCCGGTGCTGGGGGAAGAGCAAAGTGCCCTTTCACACCGCGCGGTATCAGGCACCGTCCCCACCTCGCATGGAAAATCAAACGCCTTGCGAGCAAGTTCAGGTGCGGGGGAGGCAGGTGCGGGGCTCCAGGGTGGTGGTGGTGGGAGTCGTGCAGCCCGGTCCCCCCTGCCCCGCGTTCAGCACCTCCCCGCTGAACAGCAGGAACGGGGCAGCGGCTCCGGGAAGGGGCTGCGGGGCCGCCCCCTACCCTGGCAGCTCTCCGCGCCTCGGGGCTGTGGGAATGCTCGGGGGGTTCCCAGAAGAAGAGCTCTTAGAGAAGGGGGAGGGGGAGAAGGGGATGAGCTTCCCTTCCTCTTCCATTTGCCGTTTGCCGTTTAAATTAACTGTTTTGCCCATTTTCGGGAACTAACAAATTACTCGGGTTTTGCCGGGTCCCGTAGAAATCAGCAGAAATCGCGGTAAATAAGGACGTAAGTGACCTGACAAAGAGCGCCGGGGATGTTCTCTTTGGTGTGGGAATTGTACACACGAGTAGGCAGCGCAGTCACAGCTCACCGCCGCCACAGCCCGCGTACACCCGTGTGATGTGAGGCTTCTCGGGTCTTTGAAGCGATGACCACCACAGTATTTGTGGCTGCAGAACCAATCTTTGACCCAGAGTGTTTTATCTTCCATTAGCAAGCCTTTCTCTGCGCTGAACTGGTTAAGTTAGGGTCAAATCTGGTTCAATACCTTCTTGGCATGCTCAGGGGGCTGGGTTTAAACAGTGGCTGAGACGGAGATGAGGCTGCCTTCCTGAGAGCTCGTCCCTGCGCGCCGCTTCCGTGGGTCACGGCGCGAGGTGCTGTGCCCTGGCCAGGTCTGGCAGGTCTGGGGGCTGCCTGTGCCGGGCAGGTCGTGCACGGCACCGGCGTGGCAGCGGAGCGGCTCTGGAGGCTGGCAGTCACGCGTTGCCTTTTGTTGATTCTAAAAACACGGCCGGTTCTGGTGGGAAGCTGAGCGTGGCTGTGTGCTGGGGAGGTTGCACGGCACACAGCCTCGGTTCCTGCTCCGCGGAAGGAAATCCCATCGGGATAGTAGGCTGTTGGCGTGAAAGGACATGTTTTAAAATAAAAGGACTTAAAGAGAGAAAATAAACCGTCCTGAGACTCAGAGCTTGGAATATTAAACGTGAGGCACAGCATGTAAATGACTGGAGAGAGATTGCAAGGCAGTCCCCGAGAACCTGAGCCTGGCTGTAAAATAAGCAGGTTACCGATAGTCTTGCATATATTTACGAGGTTATAAGAGTAGCTCCCCCCCCGCCCTGCTCCAGTCCGTGCTGTGGGAGGTTGTTCTCCAGGAGGAAGAGCTTTGGTGAAGAGACATTGTCTAGCAATTACAGCCTTGCAGTCCGGAGAGCTTGATTGGGTTCCTGGATCTGCCAGCGACTCGCTGTGTTCTTGGACCAGCCAGGGTGGCTGTCAGTACCCGGGGTTTCCAGCTCTATAATGGGAGGAGTAGTTTTCTAACTCGGAGCGAAGTTGAGAAGCTCAGCGGATGCTTGCAGGCACAGTGCTTGAAGATCGTGAATGGAAAGTGGGACAGAAATGTGGAGTGTGAGCCCTGCACATGTGAGTGTCTGCCTCTGCTGGGTAGAAAATACTGGCTGTGAATGTCTGTAGAGCAGCTGTGAATGTTGGACTGTAGATAAGGAAAGAAGCAAGGATTTTGTTTTCCAAACCCTGAGCGGTGCCGGGAGCCCTGCTCCCTTGTTTGGGTGTGCCCTGTGAGTGCAGCAGCAGGATCCGACTTCCCCTTGCAGAGAGGAGCTCTGCTGCCTGACCCTTGATCACTCAGTCCCTTGAACATTGGAAACAAAGCGATGGGACTTTACTGCGGGGTGAGGAGATCTCTCCAGAGAGCTGGGAAAGGCAGGAAGGAGGAGGGCAGCAGCAGCAGTGCTGGGGTTCAGGGTTTGGCTCTGGGCTGGCTGCTTGGGGTGCCACTGGCACTTCCATCTGTGCCACGAGTGGTGTGGAACTGGGGAAAAGGCAGCAGGTCCTGAGACAGGCACTGGTAATGGATTGCATTCTGTTTTCTAATGAAAGTTTCATTTGAAGTTTGTTTACAGGAAAGAAGAAATTAGCAGAGAGAATTCTCCTGAGAACCCAGAGAGGAAAAAGAATGAGCTGCCTGACTAGCAAGCCAAAAGAGGGTGGAAGGGTAGATTAGATTTACCGTATTGCTCCGAGTCGTGGCTGTTGCTGCTGTTGAGAAACGCTTCCTTGTTTGGCTGGACAGGGAGCCCACTGCAAGGCTCAGCCTTCAGCCAGGTTACTGGTGTCCAGGGAGATTCAGAGCTCCCACCCAGCCAGAAATTTTGATCCTGCTCTGGTGCCCTGTGCTTTGAGGCTGGATTTGTGCTGTGCTGCTGCCCCTCTGCTCCTGGGCTGTGGCTGGGCAGCTGGTGCTCTGGACGTGGCTGCTGGGGCCTCCTGTCCCTGGGATTGTCCCTGGTATGAGAACGCAGTGCCAGCAGTTCACGGGCAGCACTTGGAGGTCACAATGCTCAGCCTTTGGTCTCTGAGGGGTGTCCCGAGGCGGGAGTTTGCTGGTGGCCTCTGGTGTCCCAACAAGCAGTGAGGAATGCAGCCAAGGGCTAGTGCAGGATGCCAGAGCTGGAGTGATGGGGATGGCCAGAGGCACACTTGAGGCTGGGGCTTTTCTCTTTCTTTAGTAAAGAGGCACAAAGACGTAAGGAGTTCCTGGGGCACTGTGGTGTGGGCAGAGCCGGGTGGCTGCCCAGGCCCAGCAGGCAGTGGATGCTCTTTCCCCTGTTCCCACTGCCAGGAAGGGTTCTCCTGCTGCCACCTGCATGTTTGGCTTTGCATTCCCTTGGGGTGGGCTATGCAGTGGGAGCTGTGAGATGCCAGGAAGTTCGTCCTGTTGGCATTTTGGCCAAGGGTATTAGTGCTGGAAAGCAGAAAGCTCTGGCTGGAAAGCAGGGGGTGACTTTCTACTGGTGGCTGAATCCTGGACTGGTGAACGTGTGACAGCCTTGTTTAACTTGAGTCATTTATAGCTTATCAGTTTCTGGTTTGATAGCCAGAGTATTTCTAATAATAGGCGAATGTTATTGCGCCTCGAGAGAATTGTACACATTTATAAAGCACTTTACATCGCATGTGCATGCGAGGCATCCTTCGTGTCACTGCTTCTCCCCCACGCGTGAGTGCACGGAGAAGGCGATGCCTCCCGGGTTGTGGTTTGGGTGCTGAGGCTGGATGTCCTCTGCAGCCGAGCCTGAACAACCTGAAAACATCGTGGGTCACTCCCAGGGCTCCTCCTCCTCACTGGACAGGTGAGAGACTGTGGGCAGCAAGGACCTTGGCATTTGCATTTGTCTCTTAAGCCTGACAGTAATCTTGAGTAAGCCTTGTGAAGAAGGCCAGATATTAGGGTGGCTGCCTCCCTGCAAATGCTTACAATAAAGAGACTATTTATAGTTTGCAACAGGGAGACCTTTGCAGTTCTGTTCCTGTACGTACAAGATGGAGTTTCTGGAGAAGCAGGATTGCTTTGTGGCTGGTGTGGCAGCGGAGCCGTGCTGAGCCAGGGACGCCGTGCCTGTTCCTACCTTCTGCCCTCCTGCTCAGCTCCACCTGGGCACAGGGGTGCTGCACGGGGACACCTGGCGGGTCTGGGGTCAGAGTATCCCCGGGGGGGGTATGCATGGGGCTGCTGAGCCCTGTCCGTCTGTCCATCAGTCCGTCCCTTGGTGCGTGCAGGGTTTCACAAGCCGTAAATTCCAGGAAACTCCCCGGGAGGCACATGGAGGGAGCGGGCTGGGGGCGGCGCGAGCCCTGAGCCAGCAGATGTGTCTGCAGGGACGAAGAGCTGGGAGGAAAAGCACAAACCTGTCTTTAAAGACATTTGTTTGTTCACAATAAAAACTATCAGCCAGCGGCAGCCAGACAGGGCCGTTTTTATGAGGCGCAGGCGTAGGTTGGAGGGGTGCTGCCAATTACTGCTTACACGGAAAGGGAGCGGGGATTGTATTTTATCTCAGGACCAGGGGGAGGGAAAAAAAAATAGGAGCAGGGAGGTTTACAAGCCTTTGAAATGTTTCAATCAAAGGAAAGCAGAGTTGAAAGTGGTTCTGGAAACATTTTCGGTGTTCCCCTGCACCCCAGGGCTGTCGGTGCCCCTGGCTTTGGGAGGGGAGCAGGGAGAGGAAGGCAGATAAAGGGATCACCAGCAGGACCGTGTCCATACGGGAACACGTATCTGCTTCCTCCCAAGCTTTGCGCTGGGAGAGTTCAGCCTGGGGAGGTCCCGCAGCCCCTCCTCTCATTCAGGATCTCAGTGCTGCCTTTATGATGATGGTTTTGAAATCCTGTGGCTGACCTTTCCGGCGCTGGAAGCGATCCAAGGGCTGTGTCTCGAAGTACTGTAAAGGTTAGTGAGAAGGGAGAGAGGGAGAGAGAAAATGTCCTTTCAGCTGCAGAAGTGGGAGAGAGGAATGTCATCTATGCCATCGTCGGGGAGCAGGCGGCTGGCTGGGGTCCCTGGCCTGAGCTGGGGTGTCCTTGCCTCACTGGGGACCTCACTCCCCCAGCCCCTTCCCAAGGTGTGTGCTGTCATTTTTGATCAGGGTACAGAGGCAGTATCCCTCTGGAGAGGTCTGGAGGAGCCTCCCCTGCAACATCAGGCAGTGCAGATCTTTGGGGATCCATACCTGTGTCCAGATATGCCCCAGAAGTTGCTCCTGCTGCTGTCAGTCCTCCAGTGATTCCTCATGTAGCAGATGATTTGATCTCAGAAAAGTCACAGTTGTTTTAGGGAGCCATTTCTCGCCTGTCCTCAGCTCCCCCACGCCGCTGCCTCACCAGGAGCACTCTGGGGTGGATGGAGATTAAAGGGTAAACTCCAGGGCTCAGCCATCCGCTCCTACAGGATGTGAGCTCTTTCTAATTGTCCTCAATTAGAGACAGTGCCATTGCTCAGGCAAGTCTTCAGGCAGGAAGCAGAGCCCTGGTCCCCGCTGGGGCAGCCACCTCGCCCTGCACAGGGAAGGGCTGCTCGCCGTGGCCTTGGGGAGCCCAAGGGGCCAGCAAGGCTTCTCAGGGCGGGGGACGGGAGCTGCCCACGCAATTGTTTTTAGGAAGGAGCGTGGTGAGGAGATGTTGAAGCCAGAGAAAGGAGGAAAGGAAATAGCTCCATGAGTTAACCCTTTCCTGCTTGCCTCCAGGATGAGACGTCGGTGAGCAGCGAGGACTTTGATATGAACGACTCCACATGGATCTCAGCTGACCAGCACCTGAACTCCAGCCTGAGCCCCAGCCAGGACGAGAGCATGCGCAGCCCGCAGAACCTGCACGGCCATGAGGACGGTGAGTGCCCCGGCAGGCGGGAAGAGCCCCACGCCTCTGCCACAGGATGTTTTTGTGACTTATTAAACATTAACCAGTCCTTTCTGATCAGGTGTCCCACCTGTGGGATGGATTTCATATCAGCTCAGCACCGGCTTCCAGTCCTTCCCATTTAGCCTCTGGGCTCCTGCTCAGCCAGGGCCCTGTCCAGGTCAGAGCTGATGGTCCTTGTGCCTGGAGCTGTCTCCCAGGTCCTCCAGAAAGAGGTCACTAAATCCTCTTCTAGGGGATGGGCTTAGTTCCCCAAGTCCTCCCAATCCAGGTGATGAGGAGAGCACTGTTAGTTCTGAACACAGGGAGGATGCCAAGGCTTTGCAGCACAGTCACAGCTTTCTTTGCTTGGAAAGCTGCACCTTTGACAGGTCTTGCATCCCTCAGGCAAGAAATTGTGAATAATCTGCAGCAGCCACAGCGATGTTGTGCGGGGTGAACGTGGGTGTCTCCTCCCTCGGGGCAGGCGGTTGGAAGGGCTGAAAGCAGCACACATGGGCTGGGTGGGAGGAAGAGTTTTGTGAAGAGAGGTGGTGTGTTGCGTCTGTGAAACATGCGAGTTTAAAATAAAAGAGCAAGTAAATAAGTGGTAGAAGTACGAGTTCAGGTCAGAGTTCGTTGCCGTGATGCTTGGGAGGATTTGGTGGTTGGACTGTTACCGGCTTGTGCTCAGGAGGCTGAATCCCTCATTGTCCCAGCCTGGCTGCTGCTGGCACTGCAGGAAGGAGCAGAGGAGTTTGAGGAACAACTCAGGCTGGGTTGGTCCTGCTTTAAGAAAGGAGACTGGAAAACCACCTCCAAGGAAAGAAAAGGCTTTTGTGCTGGCAGGTCGCCCTGGGGTGGCTTTTAGCTGGTGGTGTGGTCAGTGGCAGAGATGGTAGAGACAGCAAGGGCAACAGGGACACTGCTCTCTTCAGTCCAGTGACTTGTGGTGCTTCAGTTTCCATTGCAAATCTGCAGTTTTGGGAAACCGCTGGTTTTCCCCAGCCAGCCCCAGCCCCGGAGCCAGGCAGCCGTGGTGAGGATGTGAAACCTGCCTGCTCGGCACCGCGTCCCAGTGGTGGGATGGGCACGGGCACTTCTGCTTGCCCAGGGCCCCAGGGGGGCTGTGTCTCAGCAGCAGGAAGAGTGTTTTGTTGGTGACACAGTTGCTCCCATAGAAGCTTTTGGCTCTTCAGGACTAGGCTGCAGGCTCCACCCCAACAAGCCCAGCCTCTCATCCCTGTGGCCTGACTGGGTCTCTTTGTACCCCCTGAACTTTGCCATTCTCCCATTGGGACATTTCAGGCTTGTGACTTATCCCTCACCACTGAATTCCCAAGTCTCATTTACAATCTAGAGTGACACAGTTTTGATGCCTTCGCTGAATGCTATTATTCAACAGGACAGTAATTTAATAAGGGACTCATGTATTTAGGCAAATCAAGATGTTCTCACTAAATCTAAATCCTCTCTCTCTCTGCGCCCTCTTAGGAATTGCTTCCAATTTTTCATGCCCTGTGGTTTTCCTTCAGAAGCAGGTGTCCTCTTTGGGGTTCTTCTTGGCTCCTTTAATTTCTTTTGTAAGGTTCAGTGGTGAGAAGTAAAGCAGAAATAGTCCCATAGGAATGCAAGTGTCCCTGGCATCGGCATCAGCTGAACTGGGTGGACTCTGGTGGATCAGAAGTGATGGTGTCAAAAAAAATAAGCAAGCCAAGCCCAGGGTGACAAATGAGACCCATACAGAAAAAGCCAGGAATTGTGATTTTCACCAGGCTCTCACACTTCAGAAGCATTTTATGGACTGTGGTTTTGTGCCTGTGGTGAATGTCTGTGATCTGTTTCAGAGCCCTAAATACAGGCTAATGCTGCCTCATGTCAGTCCCTCTGCCAAACCAATGCTCCCACCCAGGAATGGAGCACACATGAGAGCAGGAAGGGGAGAAGGACAGTGGGGCAACCCAGGAAGGCAGTGGGTGGTTAAAGGAGAGGAACATGAATCAGAGAAGGAGCATGGAGCAGAGGAGCCTGTTGTGAGAGGAAAAGCAGATTACTGCTGTGGGAAAGGGAATGTGCACAATCAAAGTGTCGACCACTCTTCAGTTTCCTCTTCTCTCAACCTATGAAAGCTCTCTTTTTTTTGGAAACAAGTGTGTTTTATGGGTTCACATGAGCTTGGTAAGGCTGTGCAGGAGATGTGAGTAACCAGCCCACATGAGGTGTGGGATCTCCTTGGAGCCCAGCTGGCCAAGCTGCTGGCCCTGCGTGCCTGCACTGGGGCAGCCCAAGTACTCCCAAACTGGACGTTTGTCCACATCTCATGTGCTCAGTTGTCCCCCGTGCCCTGCAGGAGTCCTGCAGAGCTCCAGCCAGTGCTGCGGTGAGCCCCACACATCCCCTGCAGCCAGGCTGGGCTCAACTCCGGGCATCCTGGCGCTGCAGAGGGATCTGGTTGCACACCACGTCCTTCAGCTGGGAGCTTGTTCAGGACTGGATACTCTCCGCCGTCAGGAAAACCTTTTGAGTTACTAAATTGGTCCTGCCTGCTGCTGTTTGACGGGTGTGATGCTTGGAGTGTGTCTTCAGTGAAAGGCTTGCTAAAGTATAAAGTTTTAATGAAGAGTTGCCTAGTAGGAGAGCAGTATTGTCTGACACTCTTGTTAAAAATGTCTTGTTTAAAGGACCAAACCACCAGCTCCAGGTCTTTTCAAGGCCTGGGAGTGGCAAGTGTTCTCCTGTGGCATAGAGCAGAGTGGTTGGAAATCTAGAGAGGCGGGAGAGCAGGGAATTGTTATCCCATGCTTTGATAAACAGGTACCTGCTAAATCTTCAGAGGCCTAAAAGGCAGCTGGGACAAAAGCCAACACCTTCTTTGTCCTGGGTGCCCAGAAGCCTTGGGCCAGTGCAGCCATGCTACAACCAGTGTCAGCCCTGGAACTTCAGGGAGAGCAAAATACAACTAAAGACTTCAGTGGCTCGTGGACAGAGCAGGCTCTGTCAGGAGAGCTGGGGTTGCTGCTGGTCAGTGGGCACATGGTGGGACGTAGGACACACTGGCCAGCCCTGAGCAGTGACACTGAACACACACACTCGCTCCTTCCATTTGCCTTTGTTACTCATCCTGCGGGCCCCAGCACGGAAAACGTGAAGCTCTCGGCAACATCCCTTCCCAGTCGGATGTTGCTCACAGCGTACGTGCCCGCAGGAAGCCGCCGGCTGCCCAAAGCGACAGCAAGATCAACACAAACTCTGCTGCTGAAGCGGAGCTATTGTGCCGGACATCCTGGAGGGACACATCTGTGGGAGCCAGCACACACTGGGAGCAAAGGGACCCTGAATGCTGCACCGTCCCACTGTCTGTGCCCATCTCCATTCCTGAAGGCATCCCATGCCCAGTCCCAGCTGAGCACCAGTCCCAGGCCCTGGTGCTGTGTTGCTGTGGCAGTTTGAGCTGGACTCTGTCCATCTTCAGAGCCTGTCTGCTCCTACAGGCGAGCCCTGCACTACAAACCTCCTGGTTTGGTCTGGTGTGTGGGGTTGAGTGGGGTATCCCACCAGAGGGGTGCTGGGGTATTCCACCACAGGCCTGCTGTGACTCGCTGGCGAGTGCAGTGCCCTTGAAAGCAAAGCAGGAGTCAGACCCCAAACCTCAGAGTGTGACATGGCAAAGTGCTTGAACTGATACAGAAGAGCCTCTGTCTTGCACACTGATAGGATCTGCCTTGCCTTGTCCTTGGCTGTACATCCTGCTCCACTGCCCAGGAGCAGTGCTCAGCCCACGGGCAGGGCTTGCTTGCTCCTCAGCCTCTCTTGAAGAGCAGGGAAATCTCCTGGGTGTACGGTGTACTTACCATGTATGGGGGACATGGGGTTGCCTCGTGGCACCGTGTTGGACTGATCCCCTTCCGCTGAGATCCCCACGTGCTGTCCTCGCTTGACTGGCAGTGTCCCTGCTGAGTCTGTTCTGCCCAGAGCAGCAGTGGCTAATCCAGACCTTGGAGAAAGGACTTTCTTAACCTACTTAACTGTGAAGGCACACGCTTCTTGGGGGCATCCCTTGAGGCAGGTGGCTGGGGAGGCTTCTGGGTGTTGGGGGCATTCCTCAGGAATGCTACAAGGAGGGACCTCAAAGACATGCGGGCAAGCATTATTTCAGGATTCTGTCCCAGGGGCTTGTAGGGCATGTCACTGCTCTGGACACCTTGCCCTGGGATGTCAGGGACGGCATAGAGCTGTCCCCAGCACAGCAGTCTCTCTGCTGGTATGGCACATTTCCCACAGCTCTGGCACTTGATTAGATGCCCACAATGTGTGCACATCAGCAGCTCCCCTGAACCACCAGCCTGACAGAACTTTCTGGGGAGGAGCAGCCTCTTGCCGAGTGCTGACTAAAAGCCAGGCTCCGTCCCCAGGTGACGTCCCACTCCGCAGCTGCACCTCTGACAGCTGGCACCCGACCATGGGGCAATGGTGCCCATCTTGCTGTGCCCTCACAGGGTCACCGCTGCAGCATCGGGTGTCACACAGCTCCCAGGGCTTTCCTCAGCCGGCCCAGCCCTGCTCCAGGTGAACACAAACACCCTTTGTAAGCCACAGGGGGAGCCCAGCAGACCATGGGCAGCTGTCTGATGAGTGGCTAGTGCAGGAGGTGGCCTGTGAGCCCCAAGACACTTGCTTAGCCCAGGCTGCAAAATCCTCACTGTTTTCTGGGCTTCTTGCATCAGTGTTGAATTTTGTCCCCCTAAAGCCTGAGCTCTAAACTAGACTAGGAACAGCAGCCAGGCCTTACTACAGCTGGATACAACCTTATCTCATTTTCCTTAGGGATATATTTCCTCTTTCTTCAGGGTGTCCCCATGCCGTGCTGGCTGCACAGCAGGAGTCAACAAATGTGTCCCTGCCGCGCCTGAGCGGTCTGGGCTGGTGACTCCATTCCCGTCACCCCTTCCAGGGGCACATCTGCTCCTCCCGAGCAAAGGCCCTGGCCTGTGATAAACACCCTCCTTTCGGTGTCCTTTGAAGGTTGTCCTTGCCTGCTGCCAGGCTGGGGAGTGCAGCAGGGACGCTGTGAGGCTGTGGTGGCTTTCCCAGCCTGGTACACTGAGCTTGGCTCCAGCTCTCTCATGGCTGGTGCAGGCACTGCCGAGTCAGTCAGTTTGTCCTGCTGGTGCACGGAGCAGAGTTTGGGGGTCTCTTCCTCGATCTGGAGCAGAGAGGATCACCAGGCTATGGTCAGCCAGCACCACCTGTGCCCCTGCCTTCTTCCCCAAATTAAATACCCCCAACCAAGGGGTGAGTGGGGACAGCAGGGTGAGCCCCACAGTGCTCAGGGACAGTCCCTAAAGGATTGAGGGTGCACAGCAGGGTCTCTCTGGTGGTAGGTCTGTGCTGCAGGCTCCAGCTCAGCATGAATCCGGCCCAAACCCACCAAACCCGTTTGTTTGGCATGGGGAGAGGCAGTGCCCAGGCAGCACGGGGCTACGGCATGTCCCCTCCCTGTGGCAGGATCTGGGTGGCTGCCAGTGGCAGTGGCACAAGGAGAGGCTTGGTCTGTGCCACCTCCTTCCTCAGTGTGAGCAAGGGCCAGCTCCTGGCTCAAGCATTCCTTGAGCTGCAAGGTGGCTGAAGGAATGGCAGTGGGAGGGAAGGGACGGTGGTTGGGAGGAGAAGGGAGAACCGAGGGACAGAGAGTGTTTGTGACAAGGCTGCTCTGTGCAGTGGGAGCTGACAAGCTTTGGTGCATGGGAAAATGTCCAGCATGGGGCAGGCACGGTGAGATCCCAGTGCCGGAGGGAGCTGCTCCCTCGGGCTGGGCAGTGGAGCCGGGGAGAGACGGCACTGGGGGGCACCTTTCATGGCAAGGGACAGGGAGGCGGCCGCACAGCACTGCCTTGTCCGGCCAAGCTCTCCCTGCAGACCCGCATTGTGTCCGGCCGTGCCAGATGTCTGGCTTGTCAAGGGCTCTGGTCGAGGCAGGGACCCAGGGAGGGAGTGTGGAGGGTGGACACTTTGTCTGGGACATAACGAGGTTTGCGTTAGCGAAGGAAGACAGGAAATAGAGCGTCTTAACTGGAACCTGGCCAGCCCCAGTGCACTGTGGCCCTCAGCCACGTTGCTTTTTTCTTTCTTAGGCATCTTGGAGGCAAACGCTGGGCAGGACCTGGAGAAAATGGGCTCCGTGCTCTGACTGTGTGAGCGGTGCGGGGCCAGGGCCTCTCCTGCCACTCACCACCCAGTCGTGGGTGCAGGAGCCCTGCGGTGCTGCTCCTCTGCCCCTAATGAGTGTGGCACTAACACCCAGCAGTGGCCTCCCCACGGGGCCCCCATTCCCACTCGGTCTCTGTAATTTGTATAAAGTATCCCTTCCTCGCAGGCTTTCCTCCTCCCCTTCTTCCCCCTTCTCGTCTCTTTTGTGAGTGAATAATTTATGGCACTTTTCATCTTCCTGGCTGTTGTTCCAGGCGGGCGGCGATGGGATGCTCCGTGCCCTCCTGACGGCCGCTCCCAGGCTGGGTGTGCAGCTCCATCCTTTTCCGGTGCCATGGCAGGCTGGAAATTGGACAGACCCACCCAGGAGCGACAGGGACACTCAGGTGTGGCAGAACTACTGCCATCGCCCATGGAGGCAAAGCAGGCAGGGCCACGGCTGGTGGATCTGTGACGATCCATGGGGCACCAGGGATCACTGGTGGGACCTGGCGTGGCTGTGACACCCACAACTGCCCAGGCAGGTGGGCAGCAGCCAAGGGAGGGCTGCCCCAAGGCCAGACTGGGATCTCATGGCAGCAGGATGTGGGCAGAGCCGGGTGGACCCTGGCCCACTGCATGGTGCGGGGCTGCGGCGAGGTTTCCGTGGGCCGCTGGCTCTTACATAAGCTCATTGTTTCCTGAGTCAAAAGAGGTTTTGTCTCCGCTCTGGAGATGTGACAGGAGGAGGAACAATTTGCCCCATTCATCTTTAACTCTGCTCTAGAGAGTGGTACGGTGGCCTGCGCCAGCGGAGACGTTAAACCCAACCACTTCCCTGCTGTAAAATCTCCCGGGGAGCAGGTGTTGGAAATCGCCCCTTCCCCTCCTGATCTCCTCAAATCCAGCGCCACAGAAATCAAGGATAATCCAGCAGCCTCTTCAAAATGAAAACGCTGAGCCCTGATTAATTCATTTAATAAGTGACTGATCCCCTCCTCCCCCAGCACCGCGGCCCAAGAAGCCATTTTGCTTCTTGCTCTCCTGGGCTGATGCCGGGGAGATGCCGGGGCTGCAGCAGAGGCACAAGGCTGGTCCCCCACAGCCGCCTCGCCAGCCTTACCACGTGTCTTGTCATGGTCTGGCCTCTGCAGAGGGGACAGAGAGGGCAGCACTCCATGGACCTCAGGGCCAGCTGCCTCTGTTGGGCTCTCCAGCCTCGCCAGTCTCTCCCGCACGGTGCCAGGCTCTGCTCCACCTCCATCCAGCCCACTGGAGCCCCAGCTCGAGGGGATTAAACAGGAGAACGAGATAGTCCCGTTTTCCAACCGAAAGATCAAACCGGTTAGAAGTGACATTGTTTTTGCAGTTCCATCTGCTTCAATTAGGGCACGGGGGTGGAGCAGGGGGGCTCCCAATTATCCTCATTAGAGGGGCTCCTCGTGCAGCCAAGCTCCAGCCGCGAGCAGGGAGCTCACCAGGCTCGTGCTGGTTGATAATGAATATATTCATGGCTGCACAGCCTGGCCTTGCTCGCCTGCTGCTGCTGGAGCCCTGCTCCTGACATGTGCTTTGGGCACTGCTGGGAGATGCGGAAAACCTCTCCAAGCTCCAGAGCTTGGTGAGTTTTTCCGAAATGGAGTGTGGTCAACACAGCCCCACCACTGCTCAGAGTCCTGACACAGCTGCCAAAGCAAAACAGGAGCCTAAATCTGGTCCTAGCACCCAAGGTGGGAGCACTCCTGCTCCCTCTCCCCCAGGTCCCACTTTGCTGTGGGGTACCCCAGCTCCTCTCAGGAATGGCTGTGGGCTGAAGATAGCCCAGTGAAGCTGCCCAGGGTGCAGCACCATTCCCATCCCCATCCCTGTCCCATCCATCCCAACAAGGAGACTGCAGCTCCCTCCTGAGCTCATCTGCATTTTCAAGCTGGCTGAGGCCATTCCCACTCGGACTCGAGGACTCACCGGTTTGAATTTGTGGCCATTTCTCTGCTCACAATACTGAGATTAACCCACCTTTTTTTTGTGCTTAGCTTCTGGGAGACCGTAACATGTAGAAATACAGAAATAAGAAAATATCTGTAGCTCATGGGTTTAAAAACCTCATTATTTATGTACATCCATCCTTGTATAAACTAAATTGTTCTTTTAGAAGGTGCTGGCCACTGATGTTAGATTCCCATTTCATTTTCTTATCCCACCTGGCAGGTTCCTAGAGACATCTTCCTCTTTGTTTGCAATATCTTTTGCCTGTAGCAAACCCAGGGTTCGTAAATGCCTCAGCCTCGCGTGGAAACCTGATGTGCAGCTGCTGCTGCGTGTGTTTTGTGTGACACAAAAGACAACCTGAGACATGAAGAAATTGGGGCGGTCCAGGTGTCTCCCCCAGGATCCTGTCCGGTGTCAGCAGCCAGTGCTGGACTGTCACTGCCTACAGGAATCGGGGGGGCAGAGCTGGGGGCTGTGAGGAGGCTGGAGATGGGTGGGCAAGGGCAGAGTGGGATGCCCAGGGTGGAGTGGAGGTACTTCAGGCAGACTGGGGGTGTCTGGATTAGACTGGGGAGACTCATAGCAGACTGGGGATGCTTTCATCCCTGCAGGGGTACCCAGAGAAGCTTGGGGATGCCCAGGGCAGATCTGGGGATGTGCAGAGCAGGTTGGGGATGCTCAGAGCACACCTGCACATTCTTCTCCCAGGTGACACCTCTCTTGGTGCCCTTGCCTGGCAGGGCTTTTGTGCCATGGTGGGCCCTCAGCCCTGCTGGTGCAGGCGGCCATGCCGGGGGCTGCCGAGGAGCTGAGGGAGGAGGTCCCCACCATCATCCTGGTCACGGCGCCGATTGGCCCTGCGCTGTTGCTGTGGCTGTGCCCAGGCCGATGGCAGGGCCTGGCCTACAGCTCTTGCCTCTGTGCACGGGAATAATTCTCCTTAATCCTTCCGAGAGGCATCGCTGGATGAGACTGGAGCCTCCCTCTGGGAGCCCCATCTCCCCTGGCGCAGAGAACAGTGCTGGGGGAGGGACAGCCACCATCCTGGGCAGGGAGGCCTCTGTGCCCCCAGCCACCTGCCCTCTCCTGCTGGGGCCACAGCCAAGCCAGCATTGCTCCTGCACCCGTGCTGAGGGACAGCAAAACCCTGGGGGGCTCAGCACCAGACCACTGCCCTCAGCCAGGAGGGGTGTGGGGGCAGAAGGTGGCAGTGCCCCCAACATCCTGCCCCTCCAGATGCAGCAGGAACCTGCGGATGTGGTCTGGGATGGAGCCGCCCGCTGCACCCCCACCATTGCAACACTGGGACGGCAGACCGGAGCTCGTCTTGAGGAGGTGGCTTGGAGGGTGCCCCCGGATAAGTGCTGGCTGCTGAGCCCCTCTGGAGCCCTGCACTCCCTGGCACACAGAGCTGGGACCAAGGGCTTTTGCCAGGACCCAGCCCCGTGGTGGGGCGGGTGATGCCTGCCACCAGCCCGGAGCACCCGGCACATAAACACCACCCAAGGGATTAGGTCAGCTCTGGTCATCGCTCAGACGAATAAGTGGATCAGCGCAAGGGAAAGGAGGGGGAGGGAGCTCTGCTGAGCGGGGAGCTCCAGTGGGGACCTTTTAATTTAGGGGCTCTTGGGACCAGGAGCTGCCTTGGCGCAGGCACGAGGCTGGGCAGCGGGCGCTGGCGCCCGTGGCGGGGCGGCTGGGGACACGCAGCGGCAGCCCCA
>WEIT01008586.1:46699-76828 GCA_013389985.1 Dryoscopus gambensis | reverse complement strand
GCCCGTGTGCCAGGAGGCATCGGCGCGGGGCTGTGGCCGCCCCAGAGCCCGGCCCATTGTCCCGCGGTGGCCGGGCCAGGCGCGGGGACGGCCATCTGCTCATCGCTGCCGACAGCTTCTTTGTTCACCGCCCGGCGCACGCTGGCGCAGGAAGCGGCTCCCACGTGCTTCACCCTTTCCCTCTCGCGGAGGCACCTAATGAAATAAAGGATTTACTGCGGCGAGGGGGAGGGAAGGGAACAGGCTGAGCAGTTTGAAATGTCGTGCCTGGCCCCAGGGCTGGGCTCCCCGGCCAGGTGCAGGCAGGGTGGGTGCAGGCAGTGCCGGGCTCTCTGCCGCTGCTGGGCTGTTCTTTGGGAGCTGCCATGGTGGGAGCGGGCACAGGCAGGGGCGTGGTGCCAGGGCCTGGGGTGTGAATGCAGCCAAGATCTGTGCACTGGGTGTGCATGGCATTGCCACTGCCAGGGCCTTGACCTGTTTGTGTGGTGTTGAAGGGCCGTGCATGTGCTGTGGGGATGGCTCTAGGGCGTGTGGAAACTGGGAACAGCAGTGTCCATGTAGGGTGTAGGTCACTTGGGCTTTGAGTGAGACAGGAAGGACATCGTGCAGCCCCTGTCCCCTCCCTGCAGCAGCGTGCCAAGGAGAAGCCTTGCTGGGTGGTGTGCCAGCTGTGAGCAGAGCTCCTAATGCTGCTTCCAGGCACCATGGATTCAGAGTTTTCCCACTCAAGTGAGCCTATCCTCGTGTGTCATTCCCATGGCCAAGCACTCTGCGGAGCTGCATGTCCCTGAACCACCAGTGCTGGAACTTGTCACTTCCCACCGCACCCAGGCCCAAACTGGGCCAGGAGGATGGCAGGGGACCTGGCAGGGAGAGGCAGTGCCCCTTTCTCCTCCCTGCAATGCAAACAGAAACCGAAAAGGACCAAATTCCAAAGTTCTTATTCAAGCCCAGGCACCACGGCCGAGGGCGGAGGCGCGGGGACTGTCACCTGCAGAGGGATGGGTGGCTCGGGCATGGGGCACGGCAGCACCTGGCGGGCTTTGAGGGATGAGGGAGTGGATCCCTGTGACAATGGCCTTGCAGGCACGGCCACCAGCATCTGTACTTCCATCTGCTGCATCCCAGGGCCCAAAGCACAGCAGTGCCAGCCTGGCTCCCAGCGGCAACTCAGCCACCAAGTGAGCCCAGGGCTGCTTCAGGAAGGTGGTCATAGGGTGCCAAGGGGGTGACCACACATCCTTCTTTGCAGATGACTCCTCGTCAGAGAGCTGCAGCGGGAATGGCTCCTCCACCTTGAACCCCTCCACCTCCAGCAGCACGCAGGGCGACAGCGCCTTCCCCGAAATGAACGGCAATGGCACCGCAGCCCCCATGGACTTCACCGCCTCCGCCGACGACCAGCCCATCAACCTCTGCGACAAGCTCACGCCTGCCCACGTCACCCCTTCCTACCAGTCTGACAGCTGCAGTGCTGACGGGCTGCGCAGCAGGGTCAAGTACGCGGTGAAGACCACGGCAGAGGTACGGCCCAGGATGGTTTGGGAGAGCCAGGGACACCCCCACACCCTCCTGCCCCAGAGCTGGGCACTGCAGTGGGCTCGCCTAACCCATGACCAGCTGTGCCACAGCCACCATATGAGGAGGAGCCCATTCCTGCTGGGTTGGGCAATGTTTCCCACAGGATCAGGCAGAGCCGTGGCCCCACCAGCCGGAGCTGCCACTGGGCCATCAGGCTATCACAGACTCACTGAGGCCACCACGTTTTCCCCTGCCCAAAGCAGGCAGGAGGAGCCTGGCCATGGGTGCATCTCCCTGGGTTGCAGGAGGGCCTTTGGGAGAGGGGACAGATGCAGTGGGACAAGGAGAAAGGGCAGGTGCGTGAGGTGAGAGGTGCTGGTGGTAACCCCTGTCTCCTCTCAGTCCCCCCCGTACAGCTCTGGCAGCTACGACTCCATCAAGACAGAGGTGAGCGGCTGCCCCGAGGACCTGACTGTCGGCAGGGCCCCCACAGCTGACGAAGATGACGATGACCATGATGACCATGAAGACAATGATAAGATTAATGACTCGGAGGGGATGGACCCAGAGAGGCTAAAGGCCTTCAATGTAAGGAGAACTCCACGGGGAGGGTGAGCCCGCCTACCTTCTGTCTCGGGGTTCCCACCACCTGTCTTCTCTTTTGCAGATGTTTGTGCGCCTTTTTGTGGACGAGAACCTGGACCGGATGGTTCCCATCTCCAAGCAGCCCAAGGAGAAGATCCAGGCCATCATCGAGTCCTGCAGCCGGCAGTTCCCCGAGTTCCAGGAGCGGGCACGCAAGCGCATCCGCACCTACCTCAAGTCCTGCCGCCGCATGAAGAAGAACGGGATGGAGATGGTGAGTGGCCACCCCAGTGCCCTGCCCCTCGTCCCAGCGCCCAGGGCAGCACATCCCTGAGCATCCTCTCTGCTTGTGTCCCTGCAGACCAGGCCCACGCCGCCTCACCTGACCTCGGCCATGGCGGAGAACATCCTGGCCGCCGCCTGCGAGAGCGAAACGCGGAAAGCAGCCAAGAGGATGCGGCTGGAGATCTACCAGACCTCCCAGGTATGGTGCTGGCAGTTGGAGGTGGGCGAGGGACAGAACTGGCAGTGTCCTATGGGGGGGTCAAAAGTCCTTCTGAAAGTCTGAGGGGCTGCAGAACAGAACCCTGTGGTTTGTCCTGAGACTCAGGCCAGTGGGGATGGGAATGCTGGTTTGGACTGGCCACACTGCAGCCACAGGACACCAGGCATCCCTGCGCTGTCCGTCCTGCTGGCCGCAGAGGAGACCCAGGCTCCTCGCTGGAGTAAGTCTCTGTTTCCCCTGTGCAGGACGAACCGATCGCTCTAGACAAGCAGCACTCCAGAGACTCCACAGCCATCACCCACTCCTCCTACTCACTGCCAGCTTCATCCTACTCCCAAGACCCGGTCTACATCAATGGAAGCCTGAACTACAGCTACCGTGGCTACGGGTCCCTGGGGGGCAGCCTGCAGCCCCCCGCCTCCCTTCAGACAGGCAACCACAGTAACGGTGAGTGGCTGTGCCAGGGGCATGGGGAGCCCACCCTGCCATCGCCTCTGCCCCAAGCCCCAGCAGTGCACCAGGGGCTCCCCCGCTGTGGGGCTGAGCTGGTTGCTGGAAGAGAGGCAAGAGCTGCTCCCGCAGCTCCCGCGGAGCCCAGTCATGGCAGCATCTCTCCCACCACTGCACAGAGCTGCTCCAAAATCCCCTCTTGTCCCTTCTGTCTGGTGGCTCTGCTCACGTCATCAGCAGGAGGTTAATTGTTGAACTGCACTCGGAAGGACGGTTTGGGTGGTACTGGTGGAGGGAAGGAGTGTCACTTAAAAAAACAAGAGAATCTGTACCAGATTCTCTGTTAATTATTAACAGGGGCAGGCGCCTATCGCTGCCCTGATCTCCTGCTGGTATGAGCCGTTCTGCTCTTGGGGGTGGGGACAGGGTGGGGGGCACAGCCAGCTCCTGCCACAGCTCAGGAGATTTTTGAGGGGCTGGGCACTGCCTGGGAACAGTTGAGAAAACAGGACTGATGCTGCAGGGTGGAAAGGCAGAAGGAGAGCATAGGCAGAGCTTGAGGTTAGGAGAGTATGTGGGGCCTGAGCAGGGCACACAGGAAGGCTCCAAGGTACCTGGTGACTTGCCCACTCCTGGAGTGAGAGGTGTGGGATGATACCAGGTGTTCCCTCTGGCTCTGTCCTGCAGCAGTGGTGGCAGGAGGGGCTGGATCCCTTGCCAGTCCCTGTCCAGTCCTTCTGCAATCCCTGGGTTGCCATTGCCTGTCCTGCTGCCCTCTCTGGGCTCCTGCCCCAGCCCACCCCGACGGGAGCCAGGATTTGGAAGGATGTGATTTCCGGAGGCCTGAGAGATGCCTGTCTGGGATTAACTCTTATCATCCCTTCCTAATGCTTCTTAACCCTGAATAAAGATCCTGTCCCGGCCTCCAGCTGCTGAGACCTAATCCTCACAGCAATGGTTCCTCCCCAGAGCAGCACAGGCACCCGGCCCCCCACTGCCAGGCACCCTCCTTTGGCCCCTCCATGTGAGACAGTGAATGTGCAGGAAGGTCCCTGAGCAGTCCCAGGAGGAGCAACCAGGCCCCGGGTGCAGCACCCAGCAGCACCTCGCCTTCTTTCTTTACAGGGAATTTTTAAACCTCTGTTTTGCAGTTCTCTTTTTCCCCAGCTCTTGCCCAGTCCTTTGGAGGGAAGAGCACTCTGCAAGGAGCTGCGTCTTCTCCTCCGTCTGAGCAGAGGCCCGCAGGGCTTTGCTGCCCAGAAGTGTCTTCACCCTCCATCCCCCACCTCAGGCAGTTCTTGCTCAAGCCCTCATCCCTGCTCCCGGCTCCTTCCCCCTTGGTGAGCCATGAAACAGGCTCAGGCTCAGTTTACTGCTGCCTTTTCTGTCCAGTGAAATTGCTTTCGCATGAGAGCCTCCTCCTTCTTCTCCTCCTCCTCCTCCTCCTTCTCCTCCTCCTCCCCCTCTTTGAAGCTCTGGTTCTCCTGGCATGGAGCACTTCTGCTAGTGCTGCTCCTCCCGCAGCTCCAGCATTGCTTTCCTTGGATGCTTTCCATTCCTCCCGGGGCGATGAGCTCCCCTCCCTGCCACCATCACCAGGGGCACCCACCTGGACTTGGGGGCAGCTGAATTCTCCCGTCCCAGTTTGCAAACAGCCACAACACCCGGTCCTTGCTCGGTGTTCCTGGTGTCCCACGGCTGTGTCAGGCCACCCAGCAGGAGCTCAGCCATCCCAAAGCATCACCAACTGCTCCACCCACCTGCAACACTTCGGCTCACAGCCCGGGGATTAGTTCAGTGTCTTCTCTCCTTCCCTCCAGGCTGCAGCCTTGCCAGCCTCCTCTCCCTAACTACTATCACATCTCTAGTACATCTCTTGGCTCTTCTCATTTCCAGTTGACTGTGTGGTTCTTGCTCTTTGTTTGGCTTCTCTTACTTAGTCCAACATGAAGCTAGGTCCAGTTTTTCCCCTGCCTTTACCTGCTGGGGTCACTTGTCAAGACAAACCGGGGAAGCACAGGCCATGTGGGATATTACTCCCCATATGCAGAGGGAAAACCAGAACCTGGAAGGTGATTTTGATGGGGCAGGTGCCCTCAGGAGCTGGCTTAGCTCCCAGCAGACCCTCTCTTCACAGAGCTGTGGGCCAGGCTGCAGGATGGGATTTCTGTCATGTTGGCTCTGAGACCTCTTTATAGAATCGCAGAATTGTTTGGGCTCGAGGGAACCTTGAAGTTGACTTCGTTCCAACCCCCTGCCACAGGCAGGGACACTTTCCACGAGAGCAGATTGCTCCAAGCCCTGTCCAACCTGGCCTTGAACACTTGCAGGGATGGGGCAGCCACAGCTTCTCTGGGCAATCCGTGCCAGGGCCTCACCACCCTCACAGGGAACAATTTCTTCCCAATATCCCATCTAAGCCTGCCCTCTGTGAGGGTGAAGCTGTTTCTCCTTGTTCTGTCACTCCATGCCCTTGTATAAAGTCCCTCTCCAGCTCTCTTGGAGTCCCCTTAGGCAGTGGAAGGGGCTGTAAGGTCTCACGTCTCCCTGGAGCCTTCTCTTCTCCAGGCTGAACAGCCCCAATTCCCTCAGCCTGTCCCCCTAGCAGAGGTGCCCCAACCTTTGGAGCATCTTTGTAGGCTCCTCAGGACCTGTGTTCCTGTTGCAGAGGCAGTGAGTGGCTACTGTGGTGTCCATGGGAGCAGGAGCTCCTCACTGTATCTGGGCACTGTGGGGACCTTCCAAGTGGTGCAGACGTCTGGAATCACAACAGGATGAGCACGGGAAAGGTTGCCGTGCCTGAGCTTCCCTCTCGCTTTTCCTTGGCAGGTCCGACCGATCTCAGCATGAAAGGTGGGGCCTCCAGCACGGCCCCCTCCAACAGCACCAGCCGGGGCATGCAGGCGGCCCAGCTCAGCCCCACGGAGATCAGCGCCGTGCGGCAGCTCATCGCCGGATACCGGGAGTCGGCGGCGTTCCTGCTCCGCTCTGCAGACGAACTGGAAAACCTCATTTTACAGCAGAACTGACTCCCCGTGTCTGCATCGCTCCTCGGTCGAGAAGACAATTTATACCTGCTAGAAAGAGGCTCCCGGCGGTGTCCTGCTCAGGACCACCATCGTCCTCCTGCCACGTGGTGGGCACATGTAGTTTTAGAAGGTGGGATCCAAAAGACCTGTTTTCTTTTACACTCCAAGCACCTGGGACTTCAGGCACAAGGACACGTTTTGGAACCGTACCAACACCAGTGCCTCCGGCCAACCAGAAGCCAACCCTGCAGCTTGGAAGGATGTGGGACTTTGAAGGGCAGAAGGGAGCCTGGGGAGGTTTGGGGCTGCAGATGTATTTAGAATAACCTTTGTGGACCCAAATGTTAGATTCCTGTCCCCGGATAATTTCCAAGTCTTAGGTGAGCTGAATCACATATTTATTGAGAAATGGACCCTCCTCCCCCCTTAGTAATTTATTTTTCTGAAAATGGATTCTTTTGAGTTTGTACAGATTGCCAGTTTTTTGTCTGTCTGATCAGAAGGAATTTATTCCTGTGAAATAACACATTCCATATCACTACACTACTAATTTCCAGGCAGCTCTGCCTGTTTCTCTGGTGAACCCTTGTCCACAGGG
Organism: Dryoscopus gambensis; assembly: GCA_013389985.1. Lineage (NCBI taxonomy): Eukaryota > Metazoa > Chordata > Aves > Passeriformes > Malaconotidae > Dryoscopus > Dryoscopus gambensis. The sequence continues at coordinate 70,140 of WEIT01008586.1, read as the reverse complement.
AGCAAGTTTGCCATCCAGCCCTTGACATCGAGGCTGCTCAGCCTCCAGTGAGTGTAGGTGGGAGCTGAACAGCAGCGCAAGCGTCCTGCTTAGGCCTTTGTTCTAAGGGGTCCCGTAGCAGCAGTGGGGTCTGAACCTCCCGCAGAGACTCGGCAAGCTCAGCAGACCTCCGGCTGGAAGGACATCTCGCACTCATTAAAGTCATTGCAGATAAGGAAGGAGGAAGGGAAGGAGATACCTGAGAAACACTGTCTTGCGGTCACCATCCGTACTCTACCTCACACTCCATCGTGGGCTTCTTCCAGGACTGGCCGCGCTGGTCCTGGGGGACGGTGAGCGTTGCAGACATNCGCGGGGGTGTGAGGCAGGGCAGCCCCAGGGCTCACCCCAGAGGTGAGCTGGAGTGGTGACCGCCCGCTTCTGCGGGAGAGACGGGCAGCATTGAGCAGCAGAACTGACAAAAGTCCTCTCCGGGGCCCGGGATCCTTTCCCCTCCCTGCTCACAGTCCTGGAACAAGCCCACAGTTCCCAAAGTGTGGAAGAACCGTAGTCCGATGACCATTCTGCCCTGTTTCCATCCCCCCAAACGATGCACTTCGTTTTGCTCAGTGCAATACCTACTGCCAGTGCTGCTAACCCAGGGACCTCGCTCCGGCCAGGGGTGCTGAGCCCAGCCCAGCAATGCAACGTGCTCTGGAGCTGTGCAGAGACCGGCGAGGGTCCCGCTGCTCCCCGCCCCCCGCAGCCCCCCCACTTGGCTGAAGTCCACACCGTGAGATAGAAATTTGATAAGTGTAAAGCTGTTTTGTAGGTAGGAACTTTCTCGGTTTGGAGCCAGCTTTTATCTTATTTTTTGGCCACTCGGAGCCAGCGGCCGGGGGCTGCTGCTCCGGGGGCCAACGCTGGTGGCACAGGCTTGAGCAGCCGCTGGTCCGGCCAGGAGCAGGCCCGGGCAGTTCCCCTGTACCCTCTGTACCCCATGATGCTCCACACACTGGAAGAGAAGCAAAACTACCCTGGTCTTAGTCTCAGAAAAGAAAAAGCTGCTGGCTCCTGAGGGCAGGTGTGCCTGGCCCCACAGCAGAAGGGATCAACCATTGCATTGACTGTTTTCCCCAAACCTTAAACTTTCCGTAGCATTTGGAGAAAAGGGACCCAGCCCCTGGCCGCGGGGTGCAGCTGAGGGGTCAGTGCAGAGACGAGGTGGTGGCTCTTAGACCCGAGCCGGTTCTGGAACCGGGAGCATCGTGGCCACACCCATCCCCTCCTGCCCGCAGCAGCGGAGCGCGGGGAGGGGGCCCCGGGGACGCCAGCCCCCAGCCAGGGCTCAGACTTAACGCTTTCCCCAGCACTTCACAAGCCTGTTTGGTTTGTCCACTGCATCCTCCCATACTTGGAATTTATGTAAATATTTATTTTTGTGTGAATACCATGAAGTAACAAACCTTTGACAAAATCTGTAACCGCAGCCATTTGTGAAAGTCTTACTGATCAGGCAGGAGAGGCAGAGACAATCGCTGTCCCGGGATTCTCCCTCTCCGTGGTCTCCCACCCGCGCCGGTGCCTCTCTCCTCGGCAGAGGCAGCGGAACCTTTAGCCATAAGTTTGCCATCAGTTTGTACTGAAACAGAGGTGACCCGGGGGCGCATGGACAGACCACCAACAGCCACAGTTTGGTTCAGTTTTGTTTATCCAAGTCATTCCCGATCACCTCTGAACCTGTCTCAGCACATGTGGAAGTTCAGGAGCTCTCACGCGTGGTCAGACTGCTGTAGAGGACACCGAGGCCGCGCTGTGAAGGAGGGCGCCCGGCACCGCCCTGTCCCAGCACCTGCTGTTCATAACCTGCAGCCGAATGGTACAGACTCAGATTCCCAAAGCCCTGGTGACAGCCACATCTGGGACAAGTTATGAAACAAACGGGATTGACTCCGAGTTTCTGTCAGGGATCTTTTTTCTTTCCCCCCCGCTCCCCCCCCTTTTTTTTTTGAGAGCCGCAGCGTTCTGGTTCCTTTGGCATGAGCTCCACAGACATCTCCGTGCTCTGCAGCTGCTCCGTGCTCCACTGTGGCTCCCTGTGCTCCAGGACTGTTCACAGCCACATTCCTGCGCTCTCACTGGGCAGGACGGGGTCAGGAATTGCTGGTCCGGGTTCTCAACAAGACGGAACAAGCAGGAGCAGAATACACCGGCTTTCCAGATATCTCAGAGGTGGAAGGAGAATGCTGGGTTAGCAAATGGTCTGGATGGTCTTGGGTTTGGTTAAGAAAAGCTGATCACTGGTCGAAAAAAGAGATTTTTTTTTTTTAAATTTAATTTTATTTCAACACACCCATCCTGCCCTGGATGTGCGGTTCCCATGACGCTGTTTCTCTATGGGAGAGCGTTCCCGGGGTTGTGAGCAGACATAACTTGTACCTCCCCGATCCCAAGGGCCACTTCCCTCCCGGAGCGGCCGTCGGATTTCGTACCAGTTCATGAAAAAAAAAAAATGCTGCTTTGAACTCAGAGGGTTAATATACTTTTGATTTGTAATTTTTTGTAAAACTTTTTACAAGGTAGCATAGTATTTCACCAGACACCAACTACAATCCGTCCATGGTCTGATTTTTATATAATTTAGTGGTGCTTTAGAAACTTTTGTTCGGTTGTTTCAGAGCTGCACAGCTCAGTTCTTCGCCTGTATCTACCTAAGACCAATGTGAACCTTTGTATTTTTGCTCCTAATTTTGGACTCAGTGAAAGTGTACTGTTTACATGTACAGAACTCCCGACCCCGTGTGTTCTGCCAGACCTGCTGTTGAAGAGGAAGCTGCCCCTCACCCAGTTCGTCTGCTTAACCCAGCCACAGCCTCACCCACCCACCGACACGCGCCCGCCCCGAGGGACACCCCACCAAACCCAGACACCCTCTAAGCAATTTTGGGTTTTGCACAAGCTGTTGTATATTTTTTTCCCCCGATAGTTGCACGGATCGGCTGGAATTCCAATCGGGAGCTGATCCGGAGCGCTGAAGCACCAGATCTGGGCAGTGCTGCTGCCTCCCCATCCTCCTCCTCCTCCCACACGGGCGGGAGGGCGGCGCTGCCCGTAGGGTCCAGCTGATGTAGGGGAGCAGTGGAGGGAGCAGCGGGAAAACACTCCTGAGCAGAGTTGGGAATACTTTGGGAAGGGGGTGAGCTCGCCCAAGCCGGCCGCTGGCTTGGGGTGGAGGGTGGGAGCGCGGTCCCGCGGGAGGCTCCCAGCGAGGCAGAAGAGGCTCTTTGGGAAGCTGGTGCTTTCCCGAGGGCTCAGATAGAAAGCGTATGGCACTTAATCCAGCTTCTAAGGTGACACTTTATTGCTTAATCAATTGATTCCTTTGGAAATGATATTTTTGCAGATAGGCACCTATGCAACTTCATGTGGCTCTTAAGCAGATGAGCACTTCCTCCTCAACGAGCTTGATAAGAGTTATTTGTGTTATATACTGTGGATTTTTCCAGTAAATGTGGCTTAATATTTTAATTCTTAGAATGTGTGTCTATTATATATGTGATGCAACTTAATTCTGTTCTGTTTGTGGAATGATTAGCACAGGCCAACTCCCTGTCCCCTCACTTAACAAAGACCAATGAGCTGTTAATCGAGCTGTTATCTCCATGGTATTACTTGCTAAATGCACTGATTTCATAAGTATGTGGAATCCTTTTTTTTTTTTCTTTTGAATCTGTATATCATATATAAGACTGAATCTACTTAATAAACACTGTATAACAAAAAGGGCTTTCTCCTCCACTGTCGAGCCCCGCTGGGTGCTGCTGGCCCCAGCGCTGCCCCTCGCCCCAGCCCCTGTGCGAGAGGTCGGTGCCATCAGTCACCAGAGCGGGATCTAAATTTAGGTGTTAAAAGGAAGTAAAAAAAACCCAAACAAAACATCTCTCAGTCCTGTTGACGTAAGCTGTGCTTTCCATTCCGTAACAGAAGCGTGGGTACCAGAGAGAGCAGCGGCAGCACTCACAAAGGGGGCAAGGCACCAGTTTTATGCTTAACTTATATTTTGACAAAATTAATTTTGTGAAGTGTCTGGTTTTTTGTGAGAAAAAAAAAAGAAAAAAGAAAAAAAAAGTTTTCATTGAAGTTTGTGCAAAGTTCTCCCTCATGGAAAATACTGATTTTTCGTTATCAGCTTTATTCACTAAGTATAATAAACCTTTGCATCCATAAATGTTCCTCTTCAAGCGCTGTATAGATACCATCTCCTGGTTTGATCCTCAGGAGACCCGGAGGGTCCGAGGGGTTTGCAGCTCCCACGGAAGCGCAGCTGCCCAGGGGTGCGGGGGTGCCGGGCAGGCGGGTGGGCTGCGCCTTCTCGGGATTTGCTGCGGCCGCAGCCCGGAGCGAGGCCAGGAGGACCTGACCGGAGTGTTCGTGCTTGTAAACGATCACCTGGCACAGCACATCCCAAATGGAGCATCCACAGAATTCATGAATGCCTGGCAGCGCAGCGCTGGTGGCCCCGTGTCCCTGGCACCGTCGGGTCTGTGACCGAGCCTCCGGCTGAGCTTTGGTTCCACATTTCCAAGGGAGGATGGGAGGGGGCTGCAAGCCGCGGGGAGCAGCAGCGCCGGGCCACGGCACCTGCACACCGGTTGGCATCACCTGCTGAGGCTTCCACAGCCCCGTGGCCGGACTGACTCAGGCTGTCCCCATGCCTGCAGATGGCCCCGCCGAGCACGGCAGAGCCGGAGCCGAACAGCAGCCGGGCTGGGAGAGAGACAACGTTACTTGGCATACAAACTTCACAGAGGGAAAAAAGAGAAAAGAAGTGTACTTGCTCCTTGTGAAATTCTGATGTTAATGGGTTTGACTCTTGAAACCTCCAAGCTCCCCTACTCCAGAGGTGGCTAATCCTGGTGCCACCTCCTCCCACCCCAATAAAACAGGGAAGGATTAATTACTGAGTTTTAAAGCTTGGCTAAGTAACAACTCTACTCATTTTTTGTATTCCCCTTATTTAGCTTACCCAGGTATCTTTAACTACACTGTGTGCAGACAGCCTGCCAGTCAGAACATCAGTGAACCACCAAAAACCACAAAAGCCTTTTTCCCCCCCCAAAAGCTGGTGCCGGACCGTCCGCTGCCCCAGCCCCGGTTCCTGTTCGAGGCCCTCGCTGCTGTTCTGCAATGGCAGCGCTGTGGAATGCCAGGAACCCGGGGATTGTGTCACCACACGGATCTTGGCACTCCCACAGCCCCAGGCAGGAGATCCCTGCTCACCCTGCAGAACGTCCACGCAGTGAGGACCCAGACACAAAACATCGAAAGTCATGTTATTTCCTTACTGCCTGGAAGAGAAAGGACTCAGCCGTAATGCGAGTTTTCAAGCAGTTTCAATAAACTGTAATTGGTATCACATTTATGCTCTTGAGGAACATTTTTAGATCCCTTCATCCAACAATGAGGGCAGTAACAGCAGGACCTGCCCTGACACTGGGAAGAGTCTCAGTGCTGCTGCCCACAGGCACACCCCAGCAGGGCAGGGATCCCCTGTGACCATGGGGGGCCCCTGCAGCGTCCCACAACCCCCGTGTGGCTCTCAGAGCCTTCAGGGTGTCCATTCCACAAGAGCCACACGGCACCTCTGCAGGAGCTGCACCCTCTTCGGTGCTCTCTAAGTGCATAAAACCAGATTTAACAAAGCCAAGCAGCAACACAGCCCCTCCCCTCGGTGACCTGAGCAGAGCTCTGGCACTGCTGCAGTTAAAGAGAGGAAAGCAAAAGCCTCATCGCCTTAGAGTGGAGGAGGATTTCAGAAAAAGACTGAAACCACACAAGCAGATTTTACAGTGTTTATTTTTCCAATAGCACAAGGGACAGACACGAGCAGGCCCCCCCCGAGGGCTCTGCCCCCAGACCAGTCCGAGCTGAACACTGCAGTGGCCCCCCAGGAGGCAGAGCCAGCCCCCTGCTCCGCTCCCCATCTTTGGTAAGCAGGTTCCACACCTCTGCTCGCCCCCACCGGCACCGCAGCCCTGCCCAGGCCGGGGTGCTGCTGCACCGGGTTCTCATTCCCATGGGATGAGGCTGGTGGATGCATTGAGGATAAAAACCATCTCAGGGACTGAACTTGTTGCACCCGTCATGATTGTGGCTGAAAGAGGAACTTGCACGGCTGAAAAAAAGTGCATGGTGAAGGGAGGTAGGATGGAGCTGGAAAAGGGACGAGAAGAAACAAAATGAAAATAAACCCCCTAAAATTCTTGCTACTGCCCGCTTGAATAAACCAGCGGCTTCTCCCCCTCACTGAAGCAATTAACTATTGATTAGGAATTGCTCCAAAGAGGAAGAGAACTGCAGTTTTGCTCTCCCTCCCTGGATGCACACGGATGTTCATTCACCTCCCTGCAGTGCAGGTACAGCCATGCCCTGGGAGCTCAGGTGCAGCAACAACTGGCAAGAGCTTAAATGAGCAACCGGGGAGTGAGCTCGGCTCACCAAATCTCACCTGGTCATCCTTGAGCCTGCACAGCACAGTCCACCCGGGCACCACAGGCATGGGGAGGCTGTCGGAACCCAGGCCCCAGTGTGCTGAGCCTCACATCAGGCAAGACAGAATACAGTGGCTCTGACAATAACTAACACCACTTTAATGCAATACTGCTGTAGAGCCTGGAAATCCAAGGGAAAAAAAAAAAAGACCCCTTTATGCTCTATGTACATTACATCCATTTACAGAGTTGGCCAGTACTGTGTACAACATATAAATATATGATCAAACAGATGCAGAGAGGATACTTACAGGATCCAAATAATTCACTTTATACATCCAAGAATGAAAATATAAAAAAAAAGGAAAAAAAAAAAGAATAAAAGGAAAGAACACTGCTTTAAATGTTAGGTGATGGTCACACAGATGCACAGCTCGATGCTCGCAGGTGCTCAGCTGCTGCGGGGTTTCAGGTCCTCACCACAGAGCTGCAGTGCAGAGCTCACTGCCCCTGTCACTGAGCTCCAGGGAACCTCCAGTGTTCCACAGCAGTTTGTGGAAGCTGGCCAAAGGAGGCAGGCACAGCCGCTGGGCCAGTTCAGCCAGGAACAGTTCCCCGGCCACACAGCTTCCTGCAGGCCACAGAAGGCATTTGCTTGGCACTTGCCCCGAATTCTTTTTCCCTCTTCTTGCATCCTCCACGTGGGCTCCATGTGGCACACGGTGGGCTGTACACGGCTGCACAACCACCTGCAGAGCACATCCCTGGGCACCACATCCTGCTGCAGCATCCAAAGACCGCACGGGACCATCCCTGCAGGGCAGCTCTCTGCTTACACTCACTGCACAGCAGCAGTTCCCACACAAACCGGGAATGGAGATGGCAAAAGGGGAGAGTGGAAGACTGTAGGGCCTCACCTTGTGCAGCCCTGAAATAGCAAACACCATCTTCCAGTTCCTTTGGATGTAAGGATTTCCTCCACAGAAGGTCCAGGGATTGCCACAGCGAACGGCCTCTCCCCCGGCATCAGCCTCAGCGCGGAGCCAGAGCACAGCTGGAATTTCCATGACAGCAGGAAGCAGCAGGATCATTCCCGTGGGGCACAGCCCATCAGGACCGGGGTGTCCCCGTGAGCAGGAACGGGCTCTGCACTGTCGATCTCCGTGGGAAGGCAGCTCAATGTTCCTCACCAAAACAAAGTGTAACAGCGTTTCTACTATGAACAGAGAGTACTTCGTGTACTTTGTGTACAGGCGTTAGGATCAGTCGTTATCAAAATACACACACTGAATATACAACCTGTCCCATGGCCATAATTTATTATCTCACCACAAGGCACAATACACAGAGCTTAGAGGGTCCTATACAGTCGTCGTGGCAGAAGGCGCCGCAGCCTTTGCACATGATCATGGCTTTGAGGCTGCACGAGCACTGGAACGAGATCTCGTCGACGCTGCTGCTGTCAGCAAACATCTGCACAGCCAGGGCCGTGTTCCGGCTCGCAGCAAAGTTCGCTTTGTGGGTGAGCTGCACCACGCTGCCAGCAAGGCCTCGGGGGAAAGCCGGAGTGTTGGATGAATAATTAAAGCTGGTGGAATTAAGCTGCAGCTTTGAAAGCTTCCCATAAAATGCTTGCTTGATATTGAACTGAGAGGGGATGGACGAAGGCTCCAAAGGGTGACTCTGTCCTTTTCCCGGATCCCTTGAAAACTTAAAGAAGGGCCAGTCCATGACCAGTGGCTCCCTCTGCGTGTGCCCAGCCAGCTCCGTGGGCTGCTGGGCCACACTCCCCCGGTTCTCCGCGTTACTCTTGCCTGGGCTGCCACACACCAGCACCTTCTCATTTCTGATCCCTCCCAGGGTGCTGCTGTGCTGCTTTGAAGTCCATTCCTCCCTAGCAGCTGGGATTCCTTCTCCCAATGCACAGCCCTTGTCCAAGGGAATCTGTTTGCTGGGGGATAAGGTTCCCATGGCTGAACCGTGATCCAAAGCCCTGGAGTGATGCAGCTTCACGCTGGGGTTGGAAGGAAAACCAGAACCAAAGAGCTTTTTGCCTTGAACCCCACCGTAATTTTTATTGACCAATGCACTTCCTGTCTGGTTTGGTCCAACAGAAGTTACAGCTGGAGATAAAAACCGAGGCTCTGTAGAGGCATTCAGCTTCTCCGGGCTTTTACTTGCCATGACGCTCGTTAATGGGTTGTGCTGTGGCATCCGATGGACCTTGGGCAACTCATTCTGCTCCTCAAAGCTACAAGAAGAAAATGTTCTTTCCTGAGGGTCCACATCTTCAGGCTTTGGAGAGGCACTTGCCACATCTGCCAGTTGGTCTTGGCGGCTTAAAGTCGAGCCAACTTTGGAATGTTTTTCTGGGACAGCCTGATCCTCTGCACCCTCTGCTCTAGGCAATGCTGCCCCTGATCCACAGGTTTTGTCCTGGGGATCTATGGAAGATCTCACTGAGTGAACATCATCGCTCCTGCTTTGGGCATTCATCTTTATTCCTACATCTGGAGAAGACTCTTTCCCAAAATAGCGACTGCTGCCTCTGTCCAGTTGCAGGGAGAGGCTTTCTGACTGCTTCTGCAGCACTGGCTGTGCAATTTCCAGCTTGATGTTGACGTGAGACACTGGGAGAACTTCTTCCAGTGGAAGCTTCCCCTTCAGCAGCTGCATCACCAAAGGGCTGTTGGTCTCGATGGAGGACATGGGCCGAGCAGAGCCGGCTGGACGCTCGGCTTTCTGGGGTCCCCACCTCTGAGGTGGGGGTGCAACCAAGTCCCCAGGACAGGCCAGACTCTCTGTCTCCACAGACAATTTTGACCTAATCCCATTGCGCTTCTCACCGCTGCTGTGACAGGAAGAGCCTTTCCCAGCCACCTCCCTACAGCTGACACTTCTGAAACACATCTCCACCTCCACATTCTCATCAGCCATGTCCCCTTCCCAGTCGGAAGCAGTGTCTGTTGTTTCACTGTGCGTACTCTGTATCTCTTCATCTCCACTTCTCTTCAACTCCTGCGTCTCTCCCAGGGGCTGATGTGCGTTTTCTGGTTCGGTTCTGTGACACCTCTCCCTCGGCTGCAGGAGTTTTTCAGAGGTATTTATCCTGTTCTGAGAAACAGAGTCATCATGCACAGAGGGCTGCACTAGAGCCTCTGCATTTTGTTCCGCGTTGCTCGGTTTGCCATCGCTGCCTTTCCCTGCCTGCAGCTGTGCAGCGTCACACGCCGCAGGGGTCGCTTTGTTCACTCCAGCAGTCACCGTTTTGGAGGTATTACTATCAGCAACACATTTTTCCAGAAACGTTTTGGAGTTGGTATATCTGAAACCAGACACCTTCTCTGGATCATGGTGTTCTGTGCCACCCGATGACAATTCTGGCGGAAAAGGACAACTGGAGGAATTTTGCTTTACATCAGAAGGATAATCCGGCTGTATGGTGGGAGCACCAACATCTCCAAGTTCCACCACAGCCCTGTCTCCCCCGGGACTGACCCCAGCTCCCAGCCCCCCAGAACACAACAGACTGGTCACCACAGGAACCACACATCCCAGCTTTGTGCTCTCCTGTGATGCAGCACAGGGTGGGAGTTCGGTCCTTGGGTCACGGAGGAGCTGCTCAGGACTCTCCTCCTGCCTCTCAGGAGTTGCACTGTCCAAGGATGACGCAGTCAGAACACCACAGAACGGCCTCCTGGGTGACCCATCACCAGGCTGAGCGTCCCCTGACCCTGTGGCACAGCCCAGAACTCCGCTCCTTTCGCTTTTTGAGGAAGAGCGATCTTGTCTGGAAGAGAGGCAGGAATTCACACTGGCTTCCTGAGCAGCCCCTTTGGAGTCAGCCTTCCCTTCACTCAGACGAACAGACGACTGTAGTTGTGCTCGCTGTAGATCTGATGCACGTTTTCCATGAGCTCTCTTGGATCTCCTGTGCTGGGAACGGCCGCCGGATTCTCCTCCACCGCCTCCTTCATCGGTGCTTCTCCCCCCGCCGGGGCCGCCCCCTCCTCCGATGGCGGCGGTGGCGGCTTCGCGCTGGGCTCGGGCTTGCAGAGCACGGGCCTTAATGTCTGCGAGGGTCCGGGCCCCGGGGCGGCCCCGGCCGGAGGGCTCCGAGCTGGGGATGATCCGGGGGCAGATCTGGTAAGTGGGCTGACCTTTAACCACCCAGGGTGGTTTAATACGTGAAAGTTGAATCTGAAAGAAAGGGAAATGCGGTAAGTTCTAACACCGACCATCTCCAGAGAAATGCGTTTTACTGGCAAGCGCTCATCGCAATTCTTAGCACAAAAATTCAACAAAAATTCCAGCTTAGAAACTAATTTGGGCAGAGAAGCAGCATGGTCCCACCACCTCTGCTCTGTGATCTGTAAAGCTCAGTTCACACTAATATTGTTTTACCAGAGCCTGCAGGCAAATAAGAAATAAGTTATTTATATTCATGTCTTCAGAGATCAAACTGGTCTCCTGTACACCAGGATGACTGCCCTGAAGCTACCAAAATGGGTATCCTGGTCAAAATGGAGTCAGGAGGAATACAGAGATTCTGTCCGAAAGGAAAGGAACTCAGAAACTACACAGGATAAAGAACACGATTTCAAGGTCTTTTGCAGTAAGTCAGCTCATTTCAGGCAGTGTTTCTGTATCCACAGAAATGCAAATGAAGGGAGTAAGTCAAGGTTACCCTGTGCTCTTGTGCAAAGACCTTGGGATGATTTTCCATTCTTTGCCTGTCTAAATACGACAGCAAACTGTGGCAGTCAGAGGCACTTCACCAGCTCTACCAATGAAACCCTTCAACTCCTTCCCTTAAGATGGCAACACCTGACATTTTAATAATGTTTTGATACTACAGAGCACGGCAGCCCTGAGACACAGCAGCTCTAAAGCTCTTTCTTACCCGGATGGGTGGGACTTTGGGCTCCTCTTTAGTAGGCTGTGGCTTTTCTGGGTGAACACTTTCAATTGTGTTACGAAAGGACTGACGATCTTCAAGCCGGGGCTTCTTTTCGGGGAAGGATGCAGAGGCAGCCTCCTCAAAGCTTTTCCTCTTCTGCTCCTTGGACTCCTGAGCAGAGTTCTCCTGGGGCAAACTGGGAATTCTGCTGGCAGCTGCCAATGATGGATCTTCTGATTTGCTGTTTGATTTGGACGTCTCTGGAGAGAGGTGCAGCTCAGTACTCTCTGCCTTCAATCCTACAGCTGAGGGGCTGCTCAGATCATCTTTCTTCAGGTCTGTCTCAGGCTTTGGCTCTTTATGAAGCGAGGGATCTGGCCCCACGGGAGCAGGCTCTTTGGGAGCCTCTGTGTGCTCGGGCTCCCGCAGTCTGTACAGGCTCCTCCTGGCCCGGCACCGCAGGTCGGCCCGGGAGCGTTTCCGGAAGCGCCCGTCCCTCTGGCGCGTGGTCGGCCCGCGCGGCAGCCTCGCTTCTCCTTTAACAGACAGCTCTGTCCTGTTCTCAGCATCCTCCTGCACTGAATTCTGTGCCTGGGATTCTTCCTGGGTCAAGCCCAACCTATAAGGCAAACACAAAAGCCAGCTAAAAGCTAAAGCTCACCCCAATTTCAATGTTATTGAATAGCACCAACACAGGCAGAGAGTCATCAAAGCCTCATCAACTCACCCTGCGAGGGGAGAACCCACACATCCCACACTGCTGTCACATGGAATGAGAAAAAAAAACCACACAGATTTGTGATGGAAAACACTACCAACTTTTCCTGGAAACAAAAGAGATGGGCTACAAAATTCTGCTGAAGCCAGCCAATTCCACTAAGGATTTTCCCAGAGCAACAGTTGGAACAATTCACCTCACAGCCTGTGTTTTTCAAGGAGTTTACACTGCATCTGCTCAGGTATCCACAAACAGAAACAAACTCTGCCACCTGCATAAACATGGATAAAACAGGATAGATATGGTAGAATTTCTCACTTTTGTCCATAGTAGTCCTCGAAGAACTTCTCTTTCCATTGCTCCACTCTCTTTTCCTTTTCCATCTCCTGCCGGATTCGAACTTGCATCTCGTGGGTGAATTCACCTACATGGAAGCAAGAGACTGGAATTCAGTTCCAAACAAAACTCATTCTGCAAATGCAGCCTCTAGTGTTTGAACAGTACACAGCTGCGTATATGAAACACAGACCCGCTGTTAACACCCCATTCCCCATCCCACTCTGGATCCATGTGCTGCCTGTGGCTCCAGAAAAAATCATATTTTAACAGACAGGCCACCATTTAAGGAAAAATAAGTCTGGCACTACTTTACACCTTCGCCACTTAATTCTGAAGGCCCCGTGGCACCAGAAGAAATCATGTCTTTGATTTTAAAGAAAAACAAAAAAGAAAAAGTTGGGGGCAACACAGCTAGATACACAAAGCTGGACTAAATTCCCGCTCATAAACTGTAAAAGCAAAACAAAAATCCTACAAAATGAGCACTTATTTCCCAGGCACTGAGGAAAGCAAAGCCACTCACCGTCAGCGAGCCGCTCCCTCCAGCTCTGAGCAGCGTGGGTGAAGAACTCGTTGTTCAGAGCGCTGCTGCTGAGGCGCATCAGCCCGTCAGCCCCCACCTAGCAGGACAGACCCGGGACAAACAGAACTCATCTGCTCCAGCTGCCCCACACTGAAGAGGTAATCAGGGAAGGGAAAACACCTGAGTGCTCATACCTGTCTATCAACTTCGGGCAGGAGGTAAAGCAGCTGCTGCTGGAAGTGTGATGGAAGCGCATTAAAGGTCCTGGAGTTGATCAGCGCTCGCAGGTTTGTGTTGACAAGGATGGAGCCTGGGGTTTCAAAGTCAATATCCTCACCCCTGTTCCGTTTCATTTGCCCTGGAGTTTAAGGACAGGCAAATAAAATTAACATTGTTGTACAGAAGTATTTCAGCATTATGGGCTGGAATTTACGTCAAACTACAACAGCAAAAGGAGCTAGAGAGAGATGAGAAAGACTGCAGTATTCAAGTGTGAAGAATGGCTCTCCAGCACAGTAATTAACAGACACACATCTGGAATTCTGACAAGAGGTCATAGTTCTACCCTATTCAGGTACAATTCTTAATGCTGCTCTTCAGACGAGGCAAACTTTTAAACAATTGTATCACTAACACTCAAGGTGGAAAGCCTGGCTTGTGACCTTAGGTCATCAAATGCCTCCTGGTGCACTCTTTTCTCAGATGCACGTGGACTTCACCATCACCAATTATCCTTCTGCCTTTAACCAGGAGCACGTACCAGCCGTGGGCTTCCGGATGCCCCTCAGCAGCTGTGGGGGATCCCTGTTTATCTCTGTCCTACTGCGCAGGCTGGTTTTGCACAGGGCCAAGGAGCTGCTGCTGCTACTGGATGTGCTGCTGCTCTCCCCATCAGCGTGCCTTCCTGTGAAGCCTAAAAATACATAATGATACACAAAGAACAGTCAAAGCCCAACTGGGAGAGCGGTTTAACATACAGGAATTCTCTGTTACTAACAAATCTGCTGTTATAGGGTATTGCCCAGGTACCAACTATGTTGAGCGAGTTAAACATACACACAACTCTGCAGTCCCACTCATTCTCAGCAGGTGTTACAGAAATCCTCAGTCATCCACAGATGACTGGGGACTGACAGAGAGATCTGTGAGGTCATTAGGACCCCCCAAAGCCATGCTCACCCGAGGCAGACTCCATGTGTGCCCCGTTTACTTTCAGTGGGGTTAACACTACCCGTGGCAGCATCACACCTGTCTTTTTCTTCTGTTTGGTTGTCTGCAGACCAGAGAGAAATCAAAAACAAAACAAAGGAATGAAGGCATTACGGAAGGGTATAATAATCTTCTAAGCAGCACGTTCCTCAGTTGAAGAGCTGCCTGGCTCCTCCTAGGTGAATCTTCAGGCAACACTACATTTAGGACTAGCAGAGAACTCAAAATTGCCTTCCCATACATGATCCCTCCCCAACCTGCCACTTCTTGCCCAAGGAGACAGCCTCATAACTCTGAGGCACTTGTGCACAAATAGTCCTTGTCATACCACCCCAAGAGTAAGGAAAGCTCCCCTTGAGAGGCTTCAGCCTTCCCATTAGTCCCACTTTTTCCTACCTGGGAAGCAGTTCTGTAGCTCTCCCTGGTAGCAGGTCCCTTGCTCTGAGATTCAGTGGAACACGAGGCGTTAGAAGAAGTTTCATCAAGAGACACTGAAAGAGATGGGCTCTCAGTCAGACACAGAAGTAGGTCGTGGAGTTTAAGGTTAATGTCACCAGACACTTACCATCATTGTCACCACTCACAGTGCTGGCTTCGTTGGACCCACAGCTTTCTGCATCTGCTGTGTCCTCCAGCTCCTCCCCCTCTGGCACTGACAGGTTCCGGGACCACTGCAAGGCATCTTTCTAGAGAGGAAACAGAACTGGGGTGGCTACAGGCCTCCCTCCCTCCCTCCCAAACCTACACCAATGGGAGCAGACAGTTAACTGGACATACTTTAACCTTAATTTTTTCCCTATTTTAATCCTTGATGCAGAAAGGTATTTTAAAGTATATTCAGGCTCATAGCGGAACAGAAGTCACCGAAACTAAGAGCACTTCATAGCCTCTTACTAGACAAGTGACACATATCCAAAATACCAGGTTAATAATAAATAATTTAATTAAAAGGTTCATAAATATGTCACAATTTTCTGCAGGCAGTGAGTTCCTATTAAAGAGAAGCATCTCACTGTGAAAGAATAAAGTAACATGAGAGTGGCCAAACACTAAGATAGCAAGCTTAGGAGATGTATTTCCTACTTGTACAGTAAAAGCCATTTCAATGCCATCTATTTTCAGCAAAATGTGTCGATTCAACAATATTTTCTAACAGCAGACAAATGATGGAAATGAAATAGCTGAGATCTATCAAGTTGATATATATCAGAGAATCCAACAGTACAAAACAATGCAAAAGCAAAGCCCAAGATGAGAAACATTTTCAATATTTAATATTATTGGAACAATAAAATAAAAACAAAAAAAGTATTCCAGAGAGATTTCAAGATCTGAGGAAAATAATGACGCTAAATAACACTGAATGTAGTGGAACACAGAACAAGCAGCCAGAAGAATGAATATATACTTTCCTATCAAGATTTTACTTGTTGCTACAAGCTCTTGGACCAATTCCTTGGTTGGCTGTTTTCCCTTGTGGCTGGCAGTAAGGGAGTGCATGGGTCTGTTCTGATGAACAGCCACCTGAGCTGGACACCAGGTACTGCAGTAAGAGGATTCATCTTGCTTGTGCAATTCAAGAAGTAATAGTTGGGGTTTTTTTAAGGAATTTATCATAGATGGCTGATTATAGCTGAAAGGTACAAGCTCCAAGGAAATAATGAATTCCAGACCCTCTCTCACATGATGATTTCACTGCTCGTGATGCTCAGTGACAGGGTAACACTCAGTCCTGCACAAGGAGCAGAACTCACCCCTGGGCCCTGAGCTGGGAGCAGAGCTCAGCATTTACCTTGAGTGTGAAAAGGCTGATGCGTCCAGGCAGTTTGTAAAAGAGCCCATCCCCTCCCCGGGAATTGGAGTGGAGCATGGCGTTGAGGCAGGCCAGGGGAGACGTGCCACTGGAACAGAGAAAAGAAGAAAGGAGATAGCTTAAGAAATGGATTATCAAAAAACCAGCCTGAAAGATCTGGTTAAATGGGCATCCTTTAGCTGATGAGGGGAACAGAGGTGATGCCATTAACTTTATGGGACAGGCACTTCAGTCAGAACAGGATCACTGGTTTCATTTTGACCTGTACATCAGCCTTGCACAGCACAGAGAACAGGAAACGTGACACCAATTTTAAAGCTACCCTTGTCTGTTTTCAGACATTTCTAACTTTTATTACCTGTTTCCTCCCCTTCTCTCCTGGAAGCCTTCAGTGTTGGATTGATTTTACAAAACCCCCGGATTTATTCAGCACTAGAAAGATGTAAACAAACTGTACACACACGTGTTACTGCAATGTCTCCTGGATACGTCACAGAACAAAGTGCTTGAGCAGAGCTCAAGACAAAGGCTCTGATGTTCTCATTTGTTAAGTCCTACATAACCCCCTGGTTGAAGCCCCATCCTACGCTCACACTGATGGAACTGCTGTGCCACGTAATATGGTGTTTTCCAGTTAGTCCCACATGTACAGTCAGAAAGTGAAGGAAGACACATTACAGCACTATCAACTGCATTCTTAGTAAAAGTGAAACTGAAAACTGCACTGAGATAAAATATTTCAAAGAAAATCATTCTGAAATCAAAACCAGAACAATTTCTGTTTCCACCCTGTGTGTGTTTGGGTTTTGGACATTTCTTCACATGCCACAGCAAGAGGCAAAGTTACCCGGTATCACTTTTAGATCACGTGAACAAAATTTCCAGCCTTCTGTCCTGTCAGACAGTGCTTTCCCCTCTGCATTTACCAGACACTCCAAGCACACTCACCAGCCACAGAGCTCTCTTAAAATGGCAAAGTAAGTAATCTTCCCCAAAACAAGAAAAAAACCAAGCAGTTAAAACTCTGCCAGGAGCTAAACTCAGCACGGTGCTGGCTCCTGGGAACGTCAGTGCCCCGTATGGAACACGGCCCTCCCAGCAGAGCAGCGTGACCCCCAAACCAGGGAGCCCCAGCTCAGGACTGATTCAGACGGAAAAACATCTCAAGGCACTGAGCTATTTCCTTCAGGAAATGGAGTTTCAGGAAGAGCTTCTATACACGCACCAGCAAAGCCTGCTGCATGTTCAGCCAGGCAGGCTCCCTGCCTTTATTCTGCCAACAATCATGCTCTGAAGAAAACAATCATTTCTTAAAGCAGAGAACTAATGACCAGGGAAGGAAAAGCAGATATCCCAAGGGAAACCACCGACCTTTACAGGAATGAGTTAGCTTTGTGGGATTTAACATGACACATGTTCTGAAGTCTGGTCTTTACTTAGACACTGTGACGGGTCACTTATAAAAACTGGGAAAGCACAGGATAATTTATGTGTGTGAAGAGCCCTGCTATTATCTTTGGCAGGGGACAGCCTGTGCACAGAGATCTTCAACTGCCTGCTTAGGTAACAGGACTGATGTGAGAGAGTTGCAGAAGATTGATTAAAGCAAAGCTCTATGAAGGTCCTCACTAAAATCTGTCTGAATCCTACTCAGAGCTGTGACCCTACTGCCCATATCCAAGCCAGAGAAGATCTCAGCAAGCATCACAGAATCATGACACAGTTTGGGTTGGAAGGAACCTTAAAAGACCATCTCGTTCTAAACCCCCTGCCATGGGCAGGGACACCTTCCACCAGACCAGGCTGAACCAAGCCATGTCCAGCCTGGCCTTGGAAACTTCCAAGGATGGAGTAGTCACAGGTTCTCTGGGCAACCTGTGCCATGACCTCACTACCCTCACAGGGAAGAACTTCTTCCTAATATCCAATCTAAATCTACCCTCCTTCAGCTTAAGGCCATTGCCCCTTTTCCTAGCACTACATGCCACTGTGAAAAGTCCTTCCCCAGCCTTCTTGTAACCCAGTGGGAGGTGGGTGTTCCAACAGCTCCAAATCCGATGCAGAGGCACACACCAGCCTCATGTTTCTCAAAACAACAGCAGGTCCCACACCCAACACCTCTGTACACGTCACCAATTTTCACTATTCAAAACACCCCAGCTGTTTCCTGATTTCACACAAACATGGAGCAAAAAGAAGCTAACATTTAGGTCCCAGAAGAAATCAGTTTACCTTCTGTAGTTAGGTAAAGTACAGGTTCAGGAAATGCAAACACCACAGTGAAAAACAGTCCACAGAAACAAAGGAGGGAGAAGCAAGACTAGAAACAGTCCTTCTGGAATTCCCAGAAGTCCATCCCTGGACACAAGATTTTCATGTCTTTGGTAGTCAAACTTCCTTTTTATTTTTTTGCCAGGCAGCAGTAACTGAGGCATTTGACTATCACAGTTACCCACTTTCTTTGAGCTGCAAGACATTCTGTATTTCTACTACTGTCATGGAAACAGAGGGAAGCTCACAGGAACTTAATCAAAGAAAGCAGTCTCCCACTTCTGCCCTTTCCAAGGCTCCGCATCAGGTTCTTTTCCATATGAAACCCACTCTGAGATGGGCATCTCCTCCTTACAATGTCAAGAGCCACAACCGTGTGATGTGAGCTGTGCTCTCCTGGTGCTCGAGAATCTGAGCATAAGCCAGGGACATAAAGAAGACTGTCTCTTCTAAATCATAATGTCTGCTCTAGAAATGAAGCATCAGAGGAGACAAAACTTAAACTGTTCTCAAACTCAGGTCACAACAGCAGAAGCTGCTGGGAGCTACTTATGTGAGAACTATGTGAGTGAGTGATAAGTACAGCACAATGCAGGGGCCTGATCTGCAAGAGGCATTTATTTCACAATAGGTGGATGGACTCTGTATATTATCAAAAAATCCAAGAACATCTTCCAGTTATTATCAGAGAAAAAAAACCCTCACAATCTGTATATGAATTGTACTGTCATCTGAAATTACTAGGCTGAAAAGCGAAAAAGGGAAGCAAAGTGGGCTGGGGATGAGGCAGAACTGTATGAAGCAACACCAGCCTTCATACACTGCCTCCCCCATGCTCCACACTGGTTTAGACAAAACCATCAATACTAACCTCATTTCCTTTAGACCTTCAGCCTCTATGACCTGCAGAATCTGTTTTGGGGTCATAGGAGCATCTGAGTAATTTTCCAGCACCTGAAAAGACAGAAAGACCAAGTGTCATTACAGAATTGGCTTCTGCATTCCCAGAACTACTGCATCAGCTGTGGCCCAGACCCAAAAATGTGCCTCTTCAAACTTGATTCACCTGCAAAGACACACAGTAAAATTTCAGGCTACCTCAAGATCCTGGTGAACATGGATCAAAGCCACAAAAGGCTTTACCTTCATCTCTTCCCTAATTAACCAAAATACAAACTTGGGAGGAGAAAAAGCAGCAGAATTTGGCCTTGACCCCAGTGGAAGCTTTACCAGACTTCACTACACATTAGATGGAGCTGCTGCTACATCAACCTTCCAAACTGAACAGTGGTCAGTGATCTTTAATGATGCAAAAGCTTCTCCTACCTCTCCACAAAGCATCCAGTATTTTTTTGTCACTGAAAGTATTACTGTGCAGTCACACAATCCAGTAGTGTACCTTCCTCAGATTACTGCATTCATTTCATCTTCACTCCATCCCAGGAAGGGAACCACAAGTTAAGAGTCAGAATTTGTGTCAGAGAAGGACAGAATTCAGAAAAGGACAAAATAACAGTAAAGGATTTGGAAAAAAAAAATCTGGCCAGAGACTTAAGAGTGCTTGCCTTTGACATAAAATGAAGAAAATCAGATGTTAAAAGGCAGTAAGATAAATAACAACTCATCCTTTCATATGTTATATCAAGAATAGAATGGTCACTCATATACAAAGAAGTAAAGAGGTTATTAATTTATTTTTTTTTAAAGCCTGTGGAATTTACTGCTCCAAAATGTCTAGAGGCAAGAACTCAAGGATTCAAAGAGAGGACCGGACATTTCTGCGGATAAGAAGATTATCCACATAAACAGGAAACAATGAGCAAAAATAAGCTGCAGTAGATGTAAACCACGCAGTTTCTTTGGGAGCAGATTACCCTACAGCTGCCGACCATGCGCCGGCCCCTGCGCCTTCCCCGGCAGCAGACAGTGCAGCTCTTGGAATGCAAAGGCACCCAGCTCCACAGACCTGGGGCCACGAGCAAGAAGAGGGTGAGACAGGCACAGGCCATGGCCTGGAACAGGCATGGAAAGCAGCAACAGGAATTCACTCAGGAACTTTTTGATCACAACCGTGGCCTAAACTGCCGCAGCGTCGCGGCCACACGATGCACAGCCCTGGTGTCATTTGTCCCCATGCTTTAAAGTCAGCAACACAGCGCTGTCTCTCAGTCTGACTCGTGTGGGAAGCCAGAGGAAGGACCCAGATGCCCCATTTCCACCAGCAAAATCTAGAAGTGAGTCACTGCAGCAGCCACGCCAAACGGACATGTGCAAAATCATCCCAAAGCTGTGCAGGGCAACGTTTGCACCTCAAACCATCTCCACCCGCCACAAGTAATGAAAAACTCAACTGCAGTTCTGCACGTCAACTGCATATTGTGATAAGGCCAGGTTGGATGGGGCTTGGAGCAGCCTGGACTAGTGGAAGCTCTCCCTGCATGTGGCAGGGGGTTGGAAGGAGATGATCGCTAAGGTCCTTCCAATCTAAATCCTGATTCTACAAATGCAATTTCTTAAATCATATCCACCCAACAGGTATTTTGCAGATGCTTGGAGCTCACAAGCTTCTGAGAATGAGGTAAGAACCTCATGGGGAAGGGAATTTGAGAACTAACTTGAGTTAAAACCCAATGAAAACACAAAGAGTGTAAAGAAATATCAAAGCAAGTGATGAGCCATATTCAGAGAGAGTAAACTAATTAAATTCCATACAGCTCCATCACACTTTTTCCTCCCTCCACAGGTTACGAGGTCTCCATGCCTCCCTCCTGAGCTGTCACCCCATCACTCAAAGGCTGCAGACAGCTGACACTGGGAAACTCATCGCTCCCGAGCCCAGTGAGATCTGCAAAATACAACACGTCTGTTCCAAAAAATCAGGGAATTATTCAAACCCCTCTCCAGTGACAGACACAGCAAGCAAAGTATGTGGCCTAAAACTGAGCACAAAGGAGCATTTACATACAGATAAAGGAATCTATGCTCAGGGGAACAATTTCCAATCAAGAGCTGTATTAAGTGTACAAAGCACTTAACAGAAGAACTGGGGGAGAGAAGATCCTGCAAGCTTTAGACACCAAATCCCAGTCTCCAGCACTGCCCCTTCTATCCCTCTCCAACCTGACACTCCCAGCACTACATCAGCCTTCCCTCCAGAGCTACAACTTCAACACTGGCTATTTCTTACCCCCAAAAGAGAATTTTCCCCCCTCCTCTATTTATAACACTGATAGCTGAGGGTTCCTATGCCCCTAATTATGGAAGCTTACATCACTTCCTCAATTTACTGGACATCTAGCTCTGACAGCACTTGTGGGATCCTGCCATGGCTTTGGGCATCCAGATGAATCTTTAAAGGTTTATTTTATGGAACGTGCAGAGTTTTGGCTTTGTGGGAGGAGCAACACTGAAGAACACTTTTGCCTGTGATTCTCAGAAATGTCGAGAGGAATACAAAATACACCAGCACACGTCAGAGAGGGAAATTAAAGACATTTTGACAGGGAGCATGTGTAAGACTAGCGTGAAATAAAGATCTATTTTTAGTGGATTTACAATCAGTCCTGCAAGCTGGAAGTGCAGCTACGCAACTGTAGGTCTCTCTAAGTGGATAATCTAGTATGAGATCGTTCTATTTCTGGTTCATCAATGGCTCTAAGATGCTGTCGAGGCTTAGACATCTCATGCACACACTGTGCCCGAGGTCCTGGCCAAAAGACAGGTGAGAAGAACTGTGTGAAGAGATGCCTTCCCCATCACACGAGGATGATGAGGTGTATTAGGTGACTGCTTTAGAGTCACAGACTCACGTGCTGCTTTGGGCAGCCTATAAATACTGATTTTTTCCACCTGTCAGAGCCCAGGATGTTTGAATGAGCTGACTTTGCGCAAGGTCACAGAGCACAGCCTCTGCCCCTAGGGTCACCTACCAGGAAAGCATCCCTGCCACCTGCAGTGACACACCTGGTTCACAGAACCTGGATCCCAAGGAGAAATGCAGGATGGAGAACGAGACCACCAGGCTCCCGCAGTGAAGTTCCACAGTGGCTGCCTTATGCCCTTCTCCAGTTTTTCAAGCAAAGCCACGTGGGTCTAAAATATTTTCATTTACACACAAAAGATGATGCAAGTTGCTGGAAGTCAGATGCTTGTCTGATTAGGTTTCCTCCTGGCAAGCAGTAAGAAAACACTCTAATAGCCAAAAAAATCTTACTCAGAAGTACCAAGACTTATCCTGAACATCCTCAGTACGAGGCACGAGCCTCATTGGACTCACCCACACTATTCCTTCTGGATGTTTACATGCTTCAATGCATAACCTGGGCTGGCAAAACCAAAATAAACACACACAACTGAAAAAACATGGAAACACACCACACTCAAGCCCTGTAAATCTATTTCTACAGAAGCCCATGGGCTACACAGGAGGAACGCATATAGCCTCACGAGTTGTACACCACTGACACGGCTACAGGGAGGAAATGCAGGATCTGTTCACATCCAAGCAGCTGCATCATCCCTTACTCCATCCCTGCACTGCTGTACCTGTGTCACTGGGTCACCAGGAGAGAGCCAGCTCCTTCCACCCAAATGCCAAACAGCCAGCCTAAACACCTCGGCAAGCAGCCCTTAAATCCAACTTCTGACTAGCTCACTGAAAGACACTGAAGTTATCTTTCTTTTTAGATTTCCTACTTCATAACTGAGGTTCAAGACAGATTCAGCTTCACAGAGGGAAGTCACCTTCCTCCCACTGCAACGGTCCAATGACAGTGGCATTCCCACAGACACCACCAGAGCAGAGCTGGGCTTGGAAGCTGAAGCCTTCAATCAGGAGATTCTTTAAGACAAAAGGACTAAAACGTCTCTCATCACGGCCATGTCTTCTAAACCCAAAAGTGACCAAATACGGGCTGATTTAGGGATGCTCAGTCCAGCTGCAGCCCGGCACACGCCACCGGCCCTCGGGCGCTGCCGGCGCATAGAAGGAACATGCACCCTCGGTAATTAAACCAGAAACTTTTGACAGCGGCCGTGCCCTCTCCGGAGGCTCCGGTTCCTCCCACGGAGCTTTAAACCATCTGAAAGGAAGAGAATGAGCGGGACCGTTCCCGCAGCCCTGCCCGGCACGCACTGAACCGCTGCGGGACGGCACCTCCCGCGTCCCGTCCCGGGACCCGCTGCAGCCCGGCCCGGCG
>WEIT01008586.1:33350-45986 GCA_013389985.1 Dryoscopus gambensis | reverse complement strand
AAGCGGCACCGCCCGGGCCGGGGGCGGCTTCGGGACCGAGCCGGGGCGGAGGGCTCGAGGCTGAGCCCCCGCGGCTGAGAGCTGGGGCTATTCTTGTTCCAGCATCCCGGTTATCACAGAATCAGTTAGGCTGGAAAAGACCTTTCAGATCAGCGAGTCCAAGCTATGACCCAACACCACCATGTCAACCAGAGCAGGGCACTGAGCGCCACGTCCAGTCTTTCTTTAAACACCTCCAGGGACGGTGACTCCACCACCTCCCTGGGCAGCATGCCATCATCTAATGACGCTTTATGTTAAGAAATTCTTCCTGATGTCCGAACTAAACCTCCCCTGGCACTGTTTAACACTGTGTCCTCTTGTCGCTGGTTGGCAGAAGAGCCGGACCCCCATCTGGCTCAAACCTCCTTTCACGGAGTTGTAGAGAGTGACAAGGTCACCCTGGAGACCCTTTTCTCCAGGATAAACACTCCCAGCTCCTTCAGCCACTCCTTATAGGATATGTGCTACAGACTCTTCCCCACCTTCGTTTCCTCCTCAATTATGCCCCGAGGTTCCTTCTCCCCATGGCACCGAAAAAAGACTGGTTTAAATCAACACGACCCCTTGCCGTCGCAAGCAAAGAAGCTCCGAGGCCGGGTGCCCACCCTGGCCTGGGATCCAGGCGGGGTTTCACCAGCACTTCTGGTTCCCAAGGTGCCAAATGCCAGCATCAGCACCTTCTACTCATATTTACAGATATTTATATATATACACACACACACACTTTACAATACTCATTACAGTTCTACTCATATTTACATTTTTCCACTTACTTTGCGCAGAGACTTCTTTTTTTCAATGAAAGAAAAATAACACGAGGCTTTGTAAAACATGGAGTCACTGAGCCCTGCCGCAAATTAACAGTGAAAACCACACGTTTTGATAGATGCAATAAATCTTATTGACTTTATTACACGTTGTATTTTAGGATCACTTTACATTCCTAGACAAAAGAGATGATACAAATAAATATAAGCTGTAAAACTATGGACAGAACTATGGACAGGTTCTTTTTCTACAGATCACCTAAGAGAAGGCGGAGGTGGGTGTATCTCCAAGGAGCTGAGAGTTGTCATCGACAGCTGTGCCCATAGAAGGATCCTGGGTCACCTCTTCAAAAGAAAGGGGGCTGGAGAAGGCAGTAAGCACCTGGACCCCAGAGAGTCAACCCCCCACTGCACAGTGCAGCAGGCAGGACCAGTGTTCTCATTTCAGTTCCATCTCCGTAGCTAATTATGGCTTTTGCAGGTTCTCTTTTCCAGTCTGTGCTCGAACACAGCAGGAACAGACCCCCAGGAATTACACTGAACCGTTTAAAGACTGGTGCACACTGCCCAGCACAGACAGGAGAGAGGACAGGTCCAGGTACGCAGGTGCCTCACTGAAACTCCAGCGCTGCGTGTTCAGCGAGGGCAGACTTACACACCTAAAACTGACTGAACACTGCCTGCTCTGATCTGTATAAGGCACCGGCGCAGCCCCAGGTGCTCTGGCAGAGGTATGTGTTTTAGAAGATTCAAGCAGCATGCAAATATTTTTAAAAAGGCGCTAGACCTAAGTTAAGGATTTAAGAAAGTGCTTTAATTCCTATGCTTCGGTGTCTTGTGGTGCTTGCTCCCACAGGCCGACTCCTGGCTCCATGCCAGTTTTTTTAAAAAAACAGATCCCATTATACAGATCAGAGCAAAGACAATGATGTTGAACGTTAAACATTCCTAAGAAGAAAAGGTGACGGCGCAAGGCTGTCCCAGGGCCTCTTCCAGGAGTCCAGCTGGATTTCCTGCCTTTGGTTAACCAGCAGGAAGCCCAGATGGTTCAGATAACACCAGAGAAGGGCAACCTCGGCAGGAATGTTTCTTAAAAGCTTCAACCCAGAGCTCAGTATGTTTTGTACAGCTTAAGACAATCTATCTTAATATCAGTGCTACTGAGCATCTGGTGAGGGTTAAGTCCATTGGAATGAGAATCCAAAAGCTTCTGTAACAGGCCGAGATTGCCCATGAACACACTGACCAAATCTCCACCCCGAAGCCCCAGTTTACATACAATGACTAAATATGCAGATTTATTCTTTTCCACTCTACTGAGTTTCTTTCACCTTGCTAACGAATTTCTACAGAGTTAAAAGCAGAGCCTTTCTGACACCGGCTGGCTCATCAACATGAAAACAGGTTTGCACTGCAGAGTTCCACGGTACCAGCCCTGCCACGAGGGCAGTTTCCAGCATATGAGTTTAATATAGACTAGAATTCCCTATGGAACAGTAGCAACTGAGGAAGAGTGTGCACATGTGCAGACACGGATATGCCTGTGTATGCATTATTCACATAAAACATGTGTACATAGGTATGTACATAGACGTGGTTATATATTGTGCTGCTATTTCAGGGTTTTAAACACTTCCCCCCCCGGCCTTTGTTTAATTTCAATTCTCTGAGCACTTAAACCATACAATCATCTTTTAAAATGTCCTAGTACAGAAGATTATGTGCTGGAGAGAAAGAGGGAGGAGAGGGAAGAGAAGGTGATGTTATACGATGCAACAAAAGCCAGTTAAAAGGCCCTCTGGACAGAAACAGTGCTTTGTAAAAATGAAGATTATGCTGGGTTTCCATGCTCAGGTTGAAAGAAAGTGGTCATGTGCCTGCTCTCTCAATTATAAGCAAATCCCTCCTTCCTCCACCAAAACTAATGTATATATATGTGTGCATATATGCAAATACATATATTAACCTTGTGGCCCAGGAAAGCAGTCCATGGATTGCAGCAGCCCACGGATTGCAGCAGCCACGTTGGTGTTCACGGGGCCCACCAGGCTCACCTGGGCACCGTGCCTGCAGGATGCACAGGTGAGCTGTGCTGAGCACTCGGTTCCTCCCGCGCAGGGGCTCAGTAGAAAGGAGTTCTCCAGCCTGGGTGAAGTCACTCCGTGGACACTTAACGAGCACAAGGCAGAGTCCACACATCACAGCATTTCTACAACCAGGCAAGTCCTCACACACTCACACGTGTCAGTCTGGAGGAAGTCATCAGTGAGGGAAACAGGTAAAAACGTTCACAGGATGACAGCCAAGAGCAATCAGGAAAAGTAACATCCCAAGTCTCAATATACAGTGAACTAAAACTTACGAATGAGCTGTGGGACACTAGACAGGGACACCTTACTCTGTCCTTAGCGTGGAGTTCCATCTCCCTCTGCCCTGCTACACGAGCCTGCTTTAGTCATAGGGCACCTTTGCAAGGAGACTAAGCAGGAGTTCTTCCTCCCTCGTTTTCAAAGTAAAGCCCCTGGAATTAACACCAGCTTCCATCATCAGCCTTGGTTAGGTGGGTTTCACTCCCAGCAGGCTCTGAGTGGGCTGGGAGGCGCAGAGAGAAAGCTGCTTAACATGGAACAGGTGAGGCACAAGAGGCACTGAATGCTGAACCTCTGTAGACACCAAAGGAAGGGACCAAACTCCCAGAGTGTGCTCAAAGGCAGCTCCAAGTTCCAGTGCTCTGCCCAGCTGAGAGCCTGAGCCTGGCAGGGAGAGCTCTGAGCTAATGCTACGTTTTCCATCAACAGTGGGAGGCATGAGAAAATGGCCATATGCCATTAAAGATGTCATATGGACACTGGTTTTAAATGCCAGGGGTAAAGATGGAGGCAAGAGAGAGGAGGAAAGCTGTGGAGACGACAGTGGCATGCAGAGGTGTTCTTTGACAAGGTGGTTCCTGTTGGTAGGGGTGAGGCCTGTAGGTCAGCTTAGAGGAGCTCTCACTTATGCCTGTAAACAACAAAAGGACTTCAGATTCTACTGCTTCCTTTCTAGAGACCACAGAGTTGTTTTCAAGACCCTTTCCTGTCCTACAGCCCTACCGGGAGGCACAGCTGTGTGGTGGTGAGGAAACACTGGCCACTGCCCTCCCGGCCTGTTCAGACCAATGCCTGAACCCCAGGTGATGATGCCAGTCTCTCAAGCAGGAAGAGGAAGAACCATGCACCTTGTCAAGTTTGAACAGATCCTCTGCTTTTTAGTGTCTTTTGGTTCTCACGGTGGAGCTCTGGTGATGTGGTTCTGTTGACATGACTTTCAGCTCTGTCTTCGTAGTGCCCAACAGCCAAAAAGCCCCGTGCAGCAGCAGGGCTGGTGCAGGAGGAGGACGGTGATGCTGTGAGGTGATCCCCATGCTTCCCATTGCTCCTAACACACTGTAACGTACCTCATGCATTTTTGATTTCCTAACTAAAATCCATTTCCCACAGAGGCCAAACGCTGAATTGCAAGCACGGATCTTCCCATGGCTCAGTGCCCCTGGACCAGCCCGAGTCAGTTAAACAGCAACAAGGCCATCTCCAGGGAAAGGGGCTGGAGGCTGGCCAGGAGCTCTCTCTGCAGGTTTGTCCTTGTCTCTGCTCCCAGAAGGTAAAGGCTGTTCCCTCCCTGGAGAGGAGTTGCTGGTTTTATTTTGGAACCAGCCCTCGTGACTGTGGGTAGAGCTGAGAACTGGGAGTGCCTGATCCTGACGAGGATCCCACTGATTTCCTTCCAGTTTTCGGTCTGAGGAAGCAAAAATTAAAATATAAACAAGAAAAGCTCTAACAATGTCACCTGTTACTTTCCACAATTAATCTTCAAAAAGCTGATTTTTTTACTGGAATTATTCTCTAATAAAAAGTTCCAGCTTTTTCTTCTGTCCTATGTCCTACATCCTGAAAGAAGATTGTGGGGGGTTGGGGGTTGGCTTCTTCTCCAAGTAACAAGTGACAGGCCAAGGTAAAACAGCCTCAAGTTCTACAAGGGGAGGTTCAGGCTGGATATTAGGAAAAATTTCTTCACTGCAAGAGTGGTTGAGCCCTGGCACAGGCTGCTCAGGGCAGTGGTGGAATCTCCATCCTTGGTAGTGTTCAAAAAATGAGAAGTTGTCATATAAGGTTTAGTGGCATGGTGGGATTTGAAGGTTGGACTCAAAGGTCTTTTCCAACCTTAATGGTTCTACGATTCTATGAATCTATGTTCCTTTCTCTCTCTGCTTTACTACGAAGCTCAGCTTCACTTCACTGATGAGAAGCGCTGACCAACAGCAACTGTACTTGCACCTCTCCTGTGGGCCAGTCTGCTCAGGGAAGGTCCAACTCACCTGGGTTTTGATTTTTTATTTGAAGTGCTCTCAAAGGTTGAGGCGTCCACTTGAATCTCATCTTCTTCCTGCAGAGCTGCTTCCAGAGCTGCCTGAACCTTGGGAGCGATGGCTGGGCCTTCATAGTTCCTCGTCGTTCGGCTGGGCCCGTCCAGTTCCAGTAACACGATGTTCTCTGCCTGAGACAGGAAAAGCACAATCAGAGTCTCCATGTTTTCATACAAACTGCTACTTTTCCCTCCAGAAACTTAATCTGAAGTACTTTATAAATGCATGCAGGACACTACAAATTTACATCTCAAAGAAGAACACACAATCCCCTCTGGAATTCACATTCCCCTGATCAGGAGGGTGAAGAGACAAAGGTTCAACCACATGTGGGCTTACCCTGTACCGAAACTCTGTATGACTCATCATGGATTTCCTGGCGTGTTGGCTCAGGGGCCTTTTGTACCCCACAGCAGACACTGGTCTTTTCATCATCTGCTGGTTACTAGAGGAAAACAGAGACTCAGTCTGTTATACCCTAAAACTAAAGGCTCCTCTTGGAGTTTATGAGCTACAACATCTGCAAATTCCATGCAGAAATCTGTTTCAACACAGCAGAAACCACCCAGGCTGCATTTGTAGGAGCAGGAAAGAAATATGATAGGAATGCACAGCTATTTTAATGGTGAATGCACTATTACATATATTTTACATATAATTATTGGGTTTGCCTATTAGAAAAATCATAATCTTCCAAGAATTCTCCTAACTGTACATTTCTATTTTACAGCACCTACTAAGAGGAATAAATTGTTTTGTTTTGTTTTTATTTTATTTTGTTTTGCATCAAGAAGCTGTGAACTCTAGAGGGCCAGTTTAAATCCCCAATTCAATCCCTCTTTTGTTCTTGACAGCTAGAGGGTTTCCTGTGACCTGTAATTCCATTCCAAGAAAAGAGCAGAAGTACACTCACTCCAGACGGGTTATGGGATGTAGTTTCCAGTTGTCTTCCTCTTCGTCAAGGAACGATCTGTTCATGATCTTATTCTTTTCTTCCAAGGGAATAAAGTTTTCAATAATCAGGTGCCTACATGCAATCACAAAAATGAGAAATATACAAGAAACATAATTAACACATGACTTTCCTCACTGCTCCTCTCCCACTGATGTAATACAACCCTGGAAAAGGAGGAATGGTTTAGTTTTCTCATGTTTAAGACTTATTCCACAAGTATGTGCAAGGCAGTCCCTCCACTCCCCACGCCGAGAAGCCCTCTCTGTTACAGTTAACAGCAGGCAATGGAGTGATGGGACTTACTTTAGCTTTAGCT
This sequence comes from Dryoscopus gambensis, assembly GCA_013389985.1. Taxonomy (NCBI): domain Eukaryota; kingdom Metazoa; phylum Chordata; class Aves; order Passeriformes; family Malaconotidae; genus Dryoscopus; species Dryoscopus gambensis. The sequence goes on along the minus strand of WEIT01008586.1, from coordinate 39,504 downwards.
CCCTGGTGAGTTCATTCTGGGTCTGTTCCATTTCCTGGCGCCCCTTGATGTGCTCTTCTTGGAGATCATGGATCTCTGCCTTCACAGCTTGCAGCTTGGAAAATAACTGGAGCACACAACAAGAGCCAAAATCCGTCACTTGCCAATGCTCCTCTCACTTCCACACACAAGTTGATTTTATTCCCAGCCTGGTACACAGGGAATCATTTTCCTTTTACCTTTTTGAGTTTTTTGGTCTTTATGTCCACCTCTTGCTGAAGAGAACTATAGGTCTCCTTCAGCTCTAATGTTTCCTCATCCCGACTCTCCATCTGTTGCTGGATTTCTCGCTCCCGGCGTTTCTGAAGAACGTGACAATATAGCATTAAACACCACAATTACCTTGTCACCTCCAGCTGACACACATGATACCAATGCTCAGGATGGGTTTCCTTCCCTGCCTTCCAGTTCCTCCTATCTCTTGCCACAGAAATACCAGAAGCATTAACTCTTATGTGTCCTTATTTTCCAGTTAATATCAGATAGTGTGAACAAGGCTCAAGCTTCAACTAAAGGAATAAAATGCCATTTTTAGATTATTTTTTTCTTTCCTTTTTATCAGTTCATACTGGTTATTGTATTTAAGAATCACCAACAGAATTTGCATAACAGAAAATGAACTTTTAGCGCAGAGTAAAGACCCCTCCCTTGAGCTGAAGTCTGAACTGGTACTCTTAGATGTCTTAGAAATATTTCTTCACTCACAAACAGCTCCAATCAAGATAGAAGGTAAATCTTAACCATGAAGAGCTAGACTAAAACTTTTATAAACCTTCTTTACATATTTGAAATAATGGCAAATCTGTCACAAGCCCTTCCCCTTTCTTTTCAATAAATGATTGCCATTAAAACAACTTTAGAGTTAACCCTGGAAAAATTTTCTGGTAATTTCCCCAACACAATGTTTTACGAGAGTTCTGCAGCAAGGCTTTTTATACAAAATAACAAATCTTCCTTGTACCTGTTCTGCAATTTCCTGTCGTTTCTGTTCCAGGATTTTCTGCTGTTCATTTGTGTGATCCACAATATTCTTCCCTCCCACCAGCAGCTTGCTTTCCATTGTCTGAAAGGAAAAGCCAGAGTTAGAAGTTTCTCTCAGTGACCACAGAAGGTAACTTTCTCTCCTATGGATACAACTTCAGGGCAGTTCCCTTATTTAACCTTCTCTTTCAAGGCAGCTGCTACAAGAATCACTATTTCTTAAAATTCCCATAAAGCCATGGGATTAATGCAACAGTAACTTGTTTGGAATAAGACACCATTGCAATGTGTGGCAAAGCTGGAGAAACAAGAAGTGTGGTCCCCTGTAAAGAACTTGTTAATGATCGGTGACAGAATGAAACATTTTTTGTGCCACAGCTTGTGAACAGATGCGTTGTCTTTTATTGTGCCAATTGCTTAAGATCAGCACATAAGAACAATGAAACAACTCATGACTATTGAAACATAATTAATAGTGGAAATGCCAACTTCTGGCTAGAAATACTTTATTTTAAAATCTTCCAAACTAAACACAAATCATTGTCCTGGAAATTTCCAGTGAAATATCTTTCCAAACTGGGAAATCCTTTATTTTCCCCACTGCCTAGAGAAATTGCTTTCAAAGAGTATGACAAGGAGCAATTCTACCTTGATTTTTGCACTCAGCATCTCTGTTGCTTCCTTCTCTCGCTTTAGGTCCTCCATTTTCTTCTCCTTCTCTTTCAGCAGCCTCATCTTTTCTTCTGCTACCAAGCTGTGATCCTCGACTATAGCTTTCTTCTCAATCTCCAGCTTTTCTTGTTGCTCCCTCCAATAATCATCTTTATCATCTCCTTCATCCTCACCCTCTTCAGTGTCCTCCTCCTCTTCGCCACCCTCCCTTCTCCTTTCTCTCCTCTTTCTTTTGCCAATAGACCGTTTTTCCAACTGTGCCTTGAGTCGAGCAATCTCTTCCTGGAATTCCCGCAGCAGAGCCTCCTTAGGATCCTCGTTCACTTGTGGCTTGTTCTTGATGTTTTTGGCACGGTTGGCATATCTCAGTGTGGTCAGTGTCTCCTCCACATTGTAAGAGGCAGGGCCTATATTGGCCACCATCACAGTTTTGGCATTGCCCCCTAACGAGTCCTGAAGTAGCCTGGTCAGCTTGGAGTCCCGGTAAGGAATGTGCGTGCTTTTGCCATCTACCAGGGCAGAGATAACGTTGCCCAAAGCTGAGAGGGAGAGATTGATTTTAGTGGCTTCCTTCAGCCTTTCCCCCTGTGCTCCAGTCTTTGCTTGCCGCTCGCTGCCTGCCAGGTCGACCAGGTTGAGCTTCCCAACACGGATGTGGTTCTCTCCATCCAGTCCCAACTCGCTGCACTCGATAGTGATCTGGAAAATGGCGTGAGATCGGGAGCTGTGCTCGTTCATGTTGGTGGCACCAACGGAGCGGTTCTGGTTTCCCAAATTCATGATGTGTTCTATCTCTTTGACGCTTTTCGTAACAATGGTGGTCAAATCCTTTACAAAAACCCCTGTGTCTGGTCTCTCTTTCAACTCCAGCCGCTTGGACTGATCCTTTGATAACAAGTCTCTGATTTCTTCTTGGTAAATTTCCAAATAAGACGCTCTAACTAAGTATTGCTGATTTTGAGATCTAGAGATGTGGGTGAAGATGTGGTCGAATGAATTGGGGATGACCCCTCTCTTTTCGGGATCACCACGCACCCCTTCCATCGTATACGTTTTCCCTGTCCCAGTCTGCCCATAGGCAAAGATTGTCCCATTAAACCCTTGCAGAACAGAGTCCACGAGAGGTCTGAAGGTCTCATCGTAGAGTTCAACCTGTTTGGAATTCCAGTCATACACAGCATCAAAGGTGAAAGTTTTAGGCAGTTCATGAGATGATCCCCGTGGATTCTTCACTGAGACCTGCCCTAACTTGACATCCACATTGACAACTTTTTCATAGGAAGCAGTTTTCTCTTTGCTGTTCATGGGCCGGCAGCGCACGACCACCCGCACGGACTCGGAGCTCTTTGACTTAGACATGACGGCGGGGCTGTGGCTGGAGTGATCCGACCGATGGATGATCCCGTGCTAGAAACCTGAAACAAAAACAAAGCAGGAATGTCTGAAGGCAGTTTTCTGCAGGGGACAGCTTTTCACAAAGCCAAAGACTCGCCTCATCGATTTGAGCAGCATTTTGCATTCATTAAGTTGCAAGGGATTTTGAAGAACTAAACTAACGTATAACATGAAAACCCTCTGAAGGCCTGAACTGAGACAGAATTATTTTACCAAAGGCTGTGCATCAAATGGTATCATTTTTAGAAGCTCTGCTGCAAAAACTCATAATCAAATCACATTTTTCCAGCTGGTAAAGATCCTTTTCTTGACCCTTAAAAAAAATAAGCCTTTTAAAACTATTTATAGAAAGAATACTTTGCTATTTATTTTTTTGCAGTCAGGCCTTTTGTTTTAAATCTCCCATTTTGAAAATCTAGAACAGCCTTGCTGTCTCTGGAGCACAAGTCTGCTATTATCTTTTCTTCTGGCAATATGCTTTTATCAGGATTCCCCACAAAAGCCAGCCCTGCTCAACTATACTGACCTACTGACATCACTCCTGCTCTGGTGTTCCAACTGCATCAGGGTTACAGGACTCATCATCAACCTGAACTCATGTTGCACAGACCCAGATCACAGATTCAAGTCTTTCATGACTCTGGGTAGAGAGGAAGGACACACGGGTGCATCCTCCAGTCATCAGCAAGATGAGCTGCCACTGAAAATGGAGCAAAAAGCCTGTGTTCCTGCTAAAGCAGTCACTGCTAAAGCCTCACACAGCAGATCTCAATGGCATAGCTTGGGGAATGCCATGTGGCTTCTAATAACCCTTTTAATTTCCAAAATATCTTCCAAGAAGAGCCCTGAGGTCCTTCTGCCAGCTGGAACCAAGTGTAAAACTGATACACACAGGGAATCCCAGGTAGTGCTGGCACACGTTCAGGTGTGGCCTCCTCGGGATGTGTTCACTGTTCCCTTCCCAGCTGGATCAGCAGGAAACAGGGATTTTTGTCTAATTGTTTTTTACTCGATAATTGCACGTCTCAGGAGAGCTTCTCCAACAAGGTGGCAGAGAACTTCAGGACCAGAGCTAGTGGATGGGAAAGGAAGCACAATTCTAGCCCAGTATACAGATAGTCAGACTGGCAAAAAGTAAAACAGAAGTAACAGATAAACATGATTAAGAATTATATGGAAACCTCAATATGGCCTTGGGAATTTCCTTGGGTCTGAAGGGGGAAACTCTTTGCTTTCCATTCTTCCCATAAAAGCGCTGAACTGGACACTCATTCAGAATTCACTCTACACCCTGCACAGTGAGTTCAAGCTGTTACAGGAATTTTGGGTAGCTACTGAATAAAACCATTTCCCTTCTAACTGACAGCTCCAGATAAAGGTGACCTTCCTGTCTGACCCACAGCAAACACGAATTCTGGAGCACGAACACAGAAAGAATAAGTGAAACGAGGACAAATCTTGGCAGAATCACAAAAAACAATCCTCCCTCTTCCCATCCTGAGGAATTGTATACATTAACACACGCTTCTCCTTCCACCAGCTCCCAGAGACATTCCTGTAATTCAAGTTCACAAGAGACAATTTTCTGACAAGGTCACATGACAACCACTGTGTCACGTATCTGCATGTTCACACTGGCAAATACTCGAATTAGGCACAAGTTCTAACAAGGAGAGCATGGATTTATTTTATATATTGAATATCTAAAATACTATTCTGATGAGAAGTGCCGCTTTTGCAAGCAACTATGACAAATATTAAATGATCAGAGTTCAGTTAGTCTTGCCAGAGGTACACCTTTAACAAAAATTGTGTTGTACATTTGCTGCTCTTTTGGGTTCTACCTCCTCACCATCAGCTTTTAGCACCTTTCCCCACTTCACTTGCAAGTCTCTTTTTATAGTCACAAACAACTGATTTTACCCCTGATTTGGGCTATTTTCATAACAACCCATCACGAATCATCTCCAATTATTTTAGCTACTGCAGTGAAGTTTACTGGAAGCATAACAAATTATGGTTCTTCTCAGATTTATCCAAGTGTGTAACTGGAAAATAAAACCAATTAGTTGGCAGTGTTTGTATTCCCCAGAAACTCCAGGGCAACGTTTGAGCTGCCAGAGTGGCTGGACATGAATGGCCAGAAAGCTGGGAATGCTGCCGTGCCATCCACTCTTCTCCATCAAAGATGGGAATTTTTTCATTAAATTAGTTCAGCCTAAAGTGACCTGGTCCCTACAAGTCAAGGGCAAGGTTGAGATGGATGCACTTGTAAATGTGCCCCTGGTGACCAAGAGGGAAGGATGGGCAGAAATCGAAGCATTTTTATTTATTTCCATCAACACAAGGTTGTGCCTGAAAAAATGACCAATGCCACAACCTGAATACAAACTGGGGCAACCACTTTTCCTCAGAAACTTCCAGGGTTGGGAGGTGCTATCTTGGACAGCAGTGCCCCACTGTGCTCACCCCAGCCACCTGCGCTGAGGCCGCTCTGCTTTCTGCCTTAAACATCTCTGAAAGACCTTCTTGGAACTGCCCAAACCCTTCCCTTGCGTCTCTGCACACCCCGAGGTACCACTCGAAGCATTCCATTGCTTCTCGCCATTCAAATCTTTCAAATATTTGTGGTTTCATAATGTCACGGTTGAATTGTGTCTTTCTGTCCTTCCCAAGCCAAACCACCCTTTTTGTGCTGCTGTTCTCCTCTCGCCTCCCTGCCAAACGCTCCGCAGGCCGGGCAGGACCTCCCGGGGCTGCCTCTGGAGCTGGGCCGGCGGTGCCACCTGTGCCACGGCGTGCCCTGATTTCACTTGGCGTCTGGGGTCACCTGTGGTCACCTCTGTCACCGCTGTCGCCTCAGCACGGCACCCCACGGGCGTTCCCTCCACCGAGGGGCCGGGACCGCGGGCTCGTTGCCGGATTCACCCGAGCATCACCCTCCGCCCTCGAGGCTGCGACACCGGGCGCTGCAGGGAAGGGGGCCCGGGGACAGCGGGGAGCGCCCGTGGAGAGAGGGAAGGACGGCGGGGGAGAAGGACCGGGAGCGGGAGACACCCACGCGAAC